>CAJHUC010000706.1:0-85489 GCA_905146915.1 Ostreobium quekettii | reverse complement strand
GATGGAGGCGCAGCTGGTCAACCTGCCGCTCGGTAATGGCCACCGAGGCGTAGACGTACGGCAAGAGGAGTTCGCGGATCGAAGGCGGTAGACTTGGATGGGCGACCAGGTCCACGAAGGCCGCCGTGTAGTCAAACTGCCACGCTACCCACGGCGCCCAGCTCGCGTACTCCTGGAAGTAACCGGAGTTGGGTCCCAAGGCCGCGGCGACGGTCTGTCCTTGGCCGGTCTCCCGTACGTCGAACCAGGCCGGGAAAGCCATAAAGTCCGGCCTGGCGACTCGGTTGTTGACTGAGCGGGGGAGTAAGCGGGGGTCGGAAACCCACGTGACCTCGATAGGACGGTCAGGGAGGCGCTGGTTGAAGCGAAGCGCCTGTGCCCGCAGCCACTGTTCGGCAGGGCTGGGGCTCATACAGAAAGGACTCGGCGCAAAGGCCGGCAGGTCGAACCACTCTGTGGTTCCGGGTTGTGCCAAAGTGTTGGCGCGAAGCGAAACAAGATAAAGGGGGGCGCCACAGGTCGCGCCTAAAATAGCCGCTCCCACTTGCCGCCAAACTCCCCGCCAAACCCAAGGGCCAGCTTGACCGGTCCCCTTGGCTGCGCCCAAGGTACAAGGATCAACCCCACCGCCCTTGGATGCGTCGGGCAGTACTGACCCCGAGTACAGGGGTGACAGAAACCGGCTGATGGATGGCCCAAACTGTCCCAAAGGGCGGAACGGCCCGACCTGGCCGTCGCGCGCCCACCCAATCGTCGTCCTAGGCAGAAACTCATTAACAGGATAGTTAATTCTATTAACACCACACCCACCTACCCGTAGCGTCAATCCTTACGTCGAAGCCAGGATGACTCCGTGACATTACATTATGGTGTGGGGCAAATTTATTGTGTTTAGAAGAAAGAACAACAACCAAAACTGCAGCAATGTTAATGGTCTGAAAATTGAGATGCAAAAGCCATGGCAGATGATTGGGGGCAGTTTTGAATGGTGCCGACTGAGATTTAATGGGGCTTTTTGTAAAGACTAAAGCGCCAAAGGGCAGTTTGGAGACAAGTCAAAAGTTCTGGCCATTTTCAGCAGCGTTTTGGGTATCTTCCAAGCTTGTGTCGATTTTGTTGCAATTACATAACCTCTTAGCGCCACAGGTCCCCCCCCAGCGTCAAATTGACGCTAAGCATAACAATTTCGACATAGTGTCTTCCCTAACGTACCCGGGGATATGGATGGGGAGTTCCCTCCCGCTTTCTTGTTCAGCCCGCCCGTGTGTCCCAGGTCCACGCCCCAATGCGGCCGCCAAACTTGAATTGCACCATGCGCCGATTGTGCCCGCATACAAATGGCCTCATCTGCCCCCCGCGCTGCGGACCAGGGCCACAGCATACCCCACCACGGCTGAACCACGACGAGGCCCTTGCTGGAAGCACTTCAAGAAACAAGAATTGAGCACGATTTCGGAGCGGTGTGTGGATTTCGCGCCGTGGGGAAGATTGTGGATGTGTGGCCGGGCGAAAGCCGCCAGCAGATGGCCAGTCCACAGCCACGACCACGCGCTCGCGGCTGCCCCCCGGACCCAGAGCTTCCCGTCGTTGATTGGCCAACGAGAATATCGTCCTCAACACGCATTCGCGCGTCAGCCAATCTCCGACACCGGAGATTGGCGCCTGACACCCCTTTGTCACTTTCGCCATCGCCTGAGTCCCCGTTTGGTCGCCACACGTCGCAATGCAGCCTCCCTTCTGGGGCGGGGCGCACCCCTCCTCCGTCGATGCCCGCCCCAGGCTTTCATTCAACCAATGACTCAATCAATCAACCCACATCGACCCATTGACGCCGTACGGCTTGGCGCCTCCCGTACGGCCAATTTCTTTTTTTCTCCCTGCAGGTACATTACGGTACGCGCGCATCGTCGTGCCGGACGCGGGCCCACGACGCCATTGATTTGATGGAGCCCTCTGCCATTCCCGACTTTCGAGCCTTGTGCTTCCGCCCACGCTCCGTGCAGCGCCTGGAGGGGGACCGGCCGGGCCGCGGGGAGGCACTCCGCCCCACGGCCTTCTCGGCAGCGGGCGGTGCGCTGGGTTTCAGGCGGTGGCGTCCCGCATCGGATGAGATTTGGGGGTCCAAAGAGCGGCCGCAGCCCCAAGCGGGATGTCTCTGGGGCGCGGGGGCCGGCGTCGCTGACGCCTGCCGCCTCCTCGCTGACGAACACTTCGGAAACGATGTCAACGAACAGCAGGTGGGGTACCCGGGGGGAGATCCAAAAAGGCTTCCCGAACAGCGTCGCGAACAGGCAGCCGTATTGAACAATTGAGCGCGATGCCTGAGCACACGCGGGGTTCTCGTGCTCGTATCACCGGCACGGGTTGCAGAGGCGCGCGTCGACGCAGGGCGATTCCGAAGAAGGGGAACCGCCCTCCGGAGCGCGCCTGAGATTTCCAAACGCGGGGTGGGGCGGTGCCGATGCACGCTGCGTGCCTCGCATCCACTGCCCCAGGGCTGCATCTGTGGACGCGTCGCGCCGGCCCCGAGTCGGCCGAGCCGCGCCTCGCGCCTCACGCGCCGCGTTCTGGAGGCTCCGAGGGTAGGGGCCGATCGGCGCTGCGGATCTGTTGCCCGCACTGGGGCGACGGTGTGGGATCCGCTGCCTTGAGGTACGAAGCGTACCGCCGCACGGGGTCGTCGGCTTTGGCCTCCTTCGTCGCGGCAATACCGGGTTCCGACGTCGCGAATTGTCGGACGCGAGAGGGCCTGCAAGATTTGTAAAGGCGCTTGATGCCGGGCCCGTAGGTGTTCGCCGCACGTGAAGGAGGTTAAACTGCAGAACCGTCGCGGCGATGCCATGCTGCAGTGTCGCAGATTGCCAAACGCGGGAGGTCGTGGAAGTTTTTCCGGGTGGGATTGGTGCCAGGTCCTTGGATGTTCGCCGCGCGTGGAGAAGACCGAACGGCAGAGCTGTCGAGCCAAGTTGGGCGCGGGGAACTGCGCACTCGCGCGAGCGAGAATCGGAGGCATTGCGCCGGTGTTGTGTGACGCCGCGTGGGGTGGGAGGGCGCGTTGATTGGATGGGTTCCGTCAGGAACAGGGCTGGCAACGCGGTGGGGATAGGGGCGTTGCTCGGCAGGCCCGGTTCTGTGCACCCCCCGTGGACCCCAGGCAAGGGCGCTTCCTCACGTGTGTAGTTGTTGTGGTTGTCGACAATCAACTTGACCTATCGGCGCTGGCACATGCTGCTGTGTCTGCGCCCCGTGCAGGTAGATCCCCAAAAGGGTCCGCACGGTAGAAACCCACACCTGAATGGGCTAGCACTCTCCGCCTGAAGATGGCGGTGTTGGTGGTGGGCCAACCCTCCTGAGCAACAGCCTGTTTTGGGAAGCGTAGATGATGCGAAGGTCGCAACATGAATAGCACGCAACACAGCGATCACAGTGTGTGTGAGGATTGGCTGTGTGCTTGTGTTTTAGACCTCTTGGGAAGGGAAGTAGGAAAGCACTGCGGGAAGCTCTGTTGTCATGGCTGCAGAAATTGGCAGGCAAGAGAGGCAGGAAGGTGGCTTCTTCTTCTTCTTCGGGGGAGTTGACGATCCACAACATACAGCAATTGACGGTGTCGCCAGTGCGCGAGCCTTCCTTGGGAAATCAGCGGCGCACAAGCACGAGGTCCAACAGTGGATCGATCTGCTCCTTACGGGGATCGATCCACTCCAAGACATCTTCAGTGTCCAAGCCTTCTACGTGAGTGTTCCCTTCTCTACGAGTGGAATCTGGGATCTGTTTAAAGTGCTGGTTTTCAGGTGTGATTTGCTCAGTCTTATCGCAGCCAGTTGTGTTGTTGCATTGCTGAACCAAGGATCCTATCGCGGTGTGAATTGTTGGCATTTCGCAGGAAGGGATCGGTACTGATCGCATCAGCACGCAAACCGCGCCCCGGCCTGCTAGGTGAGGCGGATATGAAACTCACCCTGCATGTTCCAACGATGTGAAATTTTGTGTTGTCCTTACACTGGCAGTGACTACTACGCTGCTTGCCGGAACAGCCGCCGATCTGCGATCGACCTCACAGCCAGCCATTCATGTCGCAACGAGGCGTCGCTGAAGGAGATGCAGAGCACCACAAGCTTTCTTGCAGTCTACTCATTCTTCACAACTGCCCACAGGGGAAGGTGAGCGCCTGTCTTGCTGATGTGTCAAGCAGATATAGATAGCAAGTTCCCACTTTCAGATGATCAGAATGCTGGGAAACAGGAACTGCAAGCCTGCCCATGTGAGCACTGCGTGATATTGCCCGAAGTTTCAAGGGCATTGCTGTGTCGCATAATGGCAGATGTCAGCAAAGCAGATTTTCAGATCTTTCCAGTTTCCTTGCTGGTTGAAATTGCTTTCTGACAATTGTGGTTGTCTGGGTGACAGCCATGCCAATATCATCAAGGCACGGCATCGACACACACATGAGCGGGTGGCAGTGAAGGTGTACAACAAGGAGCAGATACCGGGGATCTTGTGGGAGAACATCACAAGGGAAATAAGGATCCTCACAATGGCAGAGGGGTACGCTCACTCACATTACTCTTTGTGGGCCAAGTGGTGCATGATACTTTATGACGAGAAGTTTGCTGCTGCCATCTGCAGTGCTTGGGGCTGCTGAGCGGCAACATGCGCTGTGAAATGCTGCTGAAAAAAATGCTGCTGTGGAATGCATCCTGATGTCGCCATGTGTATGCAAGTGCAATGTCAGTTTGTTGAGACACATGTAGCTGGAAAGAATTTTGGATATGGTGACATGGCGTTGTTCCAAACATTCTGCATCCTGGAATGATGAGGTCAACGTTCAATACAGTGCCTCTCCTTACACATCAGGTGCATTCTCCTGTTTTAACTCTCCATGGCTGGCAAGGCACTGAAAACTGGCACAACTGTGCATCTGTTCCATTTGCAGATTCATAGCCATCTATTGCTACCTGCTGTGCTGCCACAACATTATCTCTGGACCAAGCTATGTGTGCATGTTATGACTGGAACACCTTGCCTTGTGAGTGGATCGTTTTGATGCGATTCAGAACAGAATGCGGGTGGCTGCGTGCAGGGCTGAAGGCATTGTTCAGCTGAGAAACTCTTATGAAGATGAAAACCAGGCAATTGCAGTTCTTGAAGACTGCACCGGTGGCACCCTGATCAGCCGCATGGCCAGCAAGGGAGGACAGCTCAGTGAACAGATGTGTGCACAAACAGTGGTGAAGCCACTCCTGGAAACGCTGGCCTGGCTGCATTCACAGGGAATTGTCTTGAGGTGATTGATGCTCACAGAAGGTTTCGACATTTGGAAGACGCATATGGCATTTGAGTTCATTTGGATCGCTTTTACCTTTTCTCAGCTTTGTGTGGTGTGTTCCGCCCAAAGTGGTTTTGGATCAACAAATTCACCAGGCTCAGGACTCAATCATGCAGCAATTTCTGACCACACAGGTGGCAAGAGGATGAGCTAAACCGATGCAGGACACGATAAATGTTCTTGTATGTTTATGTGCCTGTCATTGCCTACAAGGTGCAAGGGGACTGCTTTTTCGTCTCCAAGGCAATTTGAAGAATGAAGGCTTTCCCTTTTGTTAGGTTGAACAGTGTGCTTGCACCTGGAAGGAGATGATGGTCAGTCTGTTGCTTACCCTGCTGATTAGGTTTGCTCCCCATTTGTTAGGCTTTCCACTCATGTGCATCGCTTGTGTATGTGGTGGCTTCCTTCTGGCTGTACTGCCACATGGCTGGCAGCTGTGCCACCTTTTGTGGCAAGGGGAATACAATCACAGGATCCAGTGCAGTGAGAAGGAGACGGTAGTGTTTCTCAGTCTTGCCCACTTGACCTTGCAGAGCAGGAGCGACTGGATGCCACGTTAGGATGGTGTTGACATTGTTAGCAATGGAGTGTTCATTCCCTCGCGCATGATGCTTTTGGACAGCATTTGTGCCATTGTGACAGTTTTTTGTGGAGTGCTCAAATGTTGGTCGACGATTGTGCTTGACATGGGCAGCTGTGGGTGGCAGGGATCTGAAACCGGAGCATGTCATGTTTGATGGCAATGGCAGCCTTCGGCTCGTTGATTTCTTCTCAGCTGCCATTGTTGGAGAGGACTCGTTGATCAGCAGGGAGGGCACCCTGGCGTATATGGCGCCAGAGATGGTGCACAAGCCCACACCAGAAGAAGTGTTCAACGAGGTAGGCGCACAAGCCTTGGAAGCTTCATCAGCTCCATTGCGGTGGTGGGCCTGTGGAAACTTGCCCAGCCATGGAAGGCCTTTGGCATCGTCCTGCAAGTGCTGCTGTCCACAAGTCGGCACACCACTGTCAAGTCGTGTCCACTATTTGTGGTTGACATGTTGTGTTAACAAAGCTCATGAAGAAGCCTTTGTGCGGGGGGTTCCTGTGTTGCTCCCAATTCACCATGCTTGTATGAATTGCTGCCCGTGTGGTGGCGATCGATTTGCAAAGTGGCTGGAGCTGCCAGATCAGAACTGGCATTTTCTCAGCATTCAGGGCCGGATTCTATCACGCACTTGCTTGCCCCTTTTAGGCATATCATCAGTGTCAGGCACTTTGCGTACGCGAGTTTGGAACTGCAAGTCCATGGCAGGTAGAGTGCCCCTTGCTCAATTGCAATCTATGCGAATATGGCCTCGAGCAGACTTGCTGCGGTACCCCACCAATGTTGGGTACACCACCCATGTTGGGTGACCCGACATGTCCAGGGAACCCGCCCTCACCTCGAAAGCGCAAGATGGCTGCCCTGCAGAATCAAATGAAGGCACAAAGGACAAGGGATGTGTTGTGACAGTGACAACACATTGAGGGAGATGTCCCATTGCCACTGTCCCCAGGTTATTGGCCATGGCCTTTCAGAAGCTGACTTTCCTGCATACACCCAAAAAGTGGACATCTGGAGCCTGGGGGTCATCATTTTCGAGGCCCTGACTGGGCGTCAGCCATTTCTGGCTGAGACTGCTGAGGACCTAAGAGACGTGCAGGACAAGACCCTTGCTTCACACGGTGGCCTCAGGACCTCCCTTGACAGCATCAAGATGAGGGAGCACATGTCGCCATCCGCGTTGGATTTCCTGACCAGCATAATGCGGATCGATCCAGACGAACGGCCTTCCGCGAAAGAGCTGCTGGACCATGCATGGTTGGTGTCTGCCTGCAGGGCTTCTCTTCTCAGCGCAAGGACCCATGAGAGCACTGACAGTTTTGTGAGTGCAGTGTCACCGCCCAAGGCAACGCACACAAGGTAGTGCAGCCCTGGCGGGGACGTGTTCTCGTGAGGTGGAAAGTTTTGATCTTCGCCAGGATTTTGGCTGTCCCCGCTTTACTTTTCTTATATGTGTCGCTGAGCTTCTGGTAGCCATGGAACACGAACAGGGGCAGGTGGGAAGAGAGGGACCAATGCATGCTGGTTCCATGGCTAGGCTGGATAGATGGCAAAACGTGCAGGGTTTTTTTTATCGAGAAGGTGCTTTGTACTGGGGAGCCAGCTAAAGAGGAGCAGATGTGCTGGTACTCGGAGATTTAGAAACGCGAATAAGAAGGATTTCGTAAATGTATGCCGATTGTTGTCACTATTCTTCATTTTTTCCTGCGGTCTTAGCGAAGATAGGGCAAGATCGTGGGCGGCAAGACGGTGTGTTTGTTTTATCGCACAGTGCGTTGCTGGGGGGAAGGCGAAAGGCATTGCGCCAGGTTATTGCATCAGCGGTTTGGCTTCCAGACGGCTGCTGCTGGCGATCGGCGATGCTGCACTATGGGAGCATGCTGCTGATGCGTCCTGGCTGTGCTTGCTCCAATGGCCGTCCCTTCAATTTGGGTTTGTGCATTGCGGCATTTTTCATGCAGACATGAGATTTGGGGATTGCCCTGGTGATCTTGGTTGCCCAGGGGCGGGTAGGGCAGCTGCTGGACGGAGGGCGACAGCTGATTGGATCCTCAGTGAATACATTCAACTAAATGTGAATGCCCAAACGCCTATTGTGCGATGTCGGGTCCAGACAGAGGGCCGAGGATGTGAGCAAGCATGTGCTGGTGGTAGCAGGACGGGGACCGCAAGACCAGTGCACACCATCGGTGAGATGCTGAGATGGTGAGGTTCCTTATTCGATCAAGGAATAACTGGCTTTGATGGCCAGTTGGAAGGTGTAGAACCCCCGTGGGTTGAGCACATTGCTTCATCCTTCAGAGGCTGTGGTGACTGCAGTTTTTGCTTTGCTGTGGCCGACAGTGTTCGATAGCGTGCATCCTGGGGTGGTGGGTGGTGTACCATGTGCGGGATTGGCGCAGAAGGGTGGGTGGGTGCCACTGGCACCGAATACTCGCCTCTGTACGGCCTGGCCTTTCCCAGTGAGTGGGCTTCTTTTTCTGAGAAATCCCGAGATTGGGTTGAACTCGAACAGAATTGTTTTCAGCGCTGGAGAAGTTGCTGCCGTGGTACATTTTTGATGGGTACCGACCTAGTTGGGACTTTTTTCGGTGGTGAACAACCGTGCGCCGCCTGTGGTCCATGCTGTTCACTAAAGCCACCGCAAGGGAGAAATTGTAAGCATTCGACTCAGGAGTAACATTTGCTCCCGTGCTTGTGACGTGCGCACGACATGCGTCCTTCCCATTGAGGCAAGACTGCTCTCAACGTTGCCAGCCGAGTTGGACATTTCGCCTTGTCCACCACTAGTTGCCTTGCGCCACACTCTGAAATGCGACGGCTGTGGACGCCGATCCTAGCACGGGATGGGATTCCTTTCCCCGCGAGGCGGCATGCTCCTGGGCCCTTTGGCGCTTGTCGTGTTGGTGACAACCTCATGCGAAGCGACCGATCCCGGAACTTGTCTTAAAACAACACGCCATCACCCTGCCTAAGGTATTGTACAAATCCCCGCGTTCTCACAGCACACCTCCCGCACTGACGATCGTACAAAGTACAGTGGCTACAGCCGCTATCCTGACGACTGCAGCCCCACCCCCTCAAAATCAGTGAGCGGCCGGCTGTCAGTGTGCGACGACAGACAGGCCGCTCCTGCCGCAGCCCATGGACGCACAGGGCACCCACTGGTTGGTCTCCGGAAGGTAGCATTCTACCGTCTCGTGTATTTGGTCGTCTCCTGCATTTCCCCCGACAGCATAAAGCTTGTCTTGAAACGCAGCCACCCCACAGCTGGAACGCGCCACGTGCATGGAGCCCAGCAACTGCCACCTGCCCTCCCTTGGGTCGTATGCTTCCATCGTTGGCAGGCGCACACGCTGCTCATTCATCCCCCCGACAGCGTACAGCCTTCCACCCAGCACGCCCACCTGAGCCACACACGGCACACTTTGCTCACGCACACGCTCTGGGGCTGTGGGCGTTCATGCGTTCGGCGAACACTCTTGTTCCCAACGCTGTTCCCACCAACATTTTAGATGCTAAGACTGCACCCTCATTCGTCGTGCATGTTATTTCTGGATTTTTCTTGCATGTTACAAACAGGTGCACCAAGCTGCTCACTTTGCGATAATAGAAATCCATCAGTTCAAGATCGGTGCTCCTTTTCTGGGCGTGTTCACGACTGGTTTCTTACCACACCAATGGAGACACATGCTCGCACATGCCGAAGGTCGTCAACCAGCAGTGCACATGCGTCACCGAACACGACAGGGATCCACCCGCGGTGTCAGATAAAGTTTCTGGCGAGAGCACTCACAGCTACATATTTCCTCATGCTGCCAAGCCTTGCTGACACCAAGCTCCACTGACCACGCTCTGGGTCCAAGCTCTCAGCAGAGTTGTGGACAGTCCGGCTGGCTTGCCCTCCAACGGCATACAGGTGACCCCCTATGGCTCCCGCCCCAAGCGCACAGCGAGGTTCCAGCATGTCCGGACCCTGGCACCACTTGCCGTCGGATTTGTCGCTGCTGCCAGAGCTGTCGAACCACTCAACGCCACAAAGCTCTTGGCCCACGCCGGTTCGACCTCCCAACACGTAAGCGAAGCCTGCCAAACAGATGGAGCTGTGGTGAATTCAACGCACTCGACCGCATTTACTGAGACGTGACGGCGCATCGCCTCTGAGCCTACGTAGCGGTGGCGGGCAGCACATTCAGTGGTCAACTTGGTAACGGGGTGCATGTGCATTGAATCCTGGTGCAACCCGTAACTGGGAAGCAGCCACCAACAGGCCAAGCAATCTCAGGAAGCGCTGCACAGAATCGGCAATGTTGTAAATGCACAGCTTGCATCCGCATTCACAATCGAGCCTGTGTTGTGCACCACGACAAACACCTGATCGTTCCATTGGCCGTAATCTCACTTTTGCAAGCCACCACCAAATGGATACAATAGGGGCCACAACGTGCCAGGGGCATGATGCAGGCCATGATGGGAATTCTGTGCGCAGGTGTTGTGCGACATCAAGACCTGAGTGCCTCCAGGCGGAGTGTGTCACCACTGTGCTGCACTGGTGGGGTCAGGGAAATGGAGCAGGCCTGGTAGGCCCACCAACAGCCATGCAGTGGGCATTTACCTGACATCGATGCCACAGCCGAGTGTACCCTTGGTGTCAGCAACGGTGGGCACCTGAACCACTGCCTTCTTTGATTGTCATACCGGCAAACATTGGCACTGTACATGGTACCACCAACGACAAGGACACCGTTGGGCACAGGAGCGGCCCCTGTGAAAGAGAAGCTCATCGTCATCGATTGCCCCGGGGACCATTCGTCCCTGTGTGGACTGTACTCTTCTACGATTTTCAAGCTCCGCCATTCAGCATCGTGGCCACCTGAGGACGAAACAAACCAAGGCGAGGATGAGCCTGAGACGCGCTCAAATGTGTGCGGAAGTGCCTGATAAGGAGCAATCCCTGCTGAGATCTTCACAATCATCTTCAGTGCAACACAAACTCTGCAGCATCATGGTGGGCTTGGTAGTATTGCCAGAAGAGAATAACTCACTATCTGAATAAGTTGTGAAGATCTCTCGGCCTATGGCCCACGGTTTCCATCTTGGTTCCCCATGATGCCTAAACATGGCTGCACTGCACAGGCCAGTTTTCATAATAGTCCTTTGACTGTGCAGGAGGAATGCAGGGAACTCAGATGTGACGCACTGTCCTTCAGAGCACAGCACAGAGGAGAATCGTAGCCACGTGCTTATTAGGCAGTGTCAGCAGGGATCGGATATTTCTTGCCAGTCGCCAAGATCTGTGGCATATGCTGCCAGGCTCAAACATGATCCTCCACAACAAGGAAAAGATTGCCATCAACCTGCAGCCCAGAAAGGGGAGCACAACAGGACATTTTCCTCTACGTTGCAAAAACATTCATCTGTGGTGACTGCCTGGCTTCTCCTGAGGGTTCAGTGTCCTTTGTTCTTCAACACTCTTGCCTTTACATTTGCATGAGGAGAAGGCGAGTAAAGCCTCAGCTGCTTTTGTCTTTCAAATCGTTTTCCCATTCGCAAAATATAGCAGTGCACTGTTCTGACACATGCAAGGCAGCAGAGCACATAATTCCATCCAGATTCGTTTATTCATCCTGGTTCAGAAATTCTGCATTGAGAGCCCACAGCTGAGCGCCACCCAACTAGTGTTGTGGTCCTTTTGACGGAATCGTAGTATCTTCAGTAGTAAGTGCGCCTTACACCCTAACTACAAGCTGCAGCTTCAAACTGGGAGTTCAGCAGTCGCCTCACCTGCCACCATCAGCCCCGTGGGTGACCGTCGCCTGGGCACAGCTGCCCAATCACTCGCTGACTCGTCAACGACCCCACACCATTTGTCATGGGTGCAGTCGCTCTGTTCGCTTGGCGAACTGCAGGACATCATACTGGCAGATACAACCGAGGATGACAGTCCGTGTAGATGGGCCTCATGCACGACCAGCTCCCTTGGCAACAGGGCAATACGCACAGAGGCCAAAATGTCTGGAAAATCGGCCTGGCGGCTGAACAGATCAGACTTGATCCAGGCAAGCCCAGCCTCAAGAACTTGGAGTTCCTGTTGTCCAAAACGAAACACATGAATGGGCGGCCAGCATATCACTACACCAGAGTGGGGGGACAGAATGCAAGTTCAACAATCCTTTGGGCAATTGTGATGCTGCAACAGTTGCTTGTGGAGGAACTTGCAAATTAGATGCACACCTGGGGAGTGCGCGAGTTTGTGAAATGCGGTTTAAATGTCAATCCAGCTCTCTTCAACAAGGAGTGCCAAGAAACAATTCGATGTTCGCAGTCCTGAAGAGCAGCAATTGATTCCAGCAAACACCCACCGAGTCAACAGAAATGTCATCACTGCGTAGCACCTCCAGGAGGAGACTCTTTGACAGCTGTCCAATGGACTGCTCCCAGTGTGGAAGTTGGAGTACGTCAGAGAACTTGCCGCAGACGTAGTGAAGCTGACCAAGAAAGGCACAGACAGCAAGCATCAAATCGCTGAACAAAATCTTCTTCTGCTCATTCAAGATCCATGCTGGTTAGCCAAGGGAACAAGGTCCAGGTGGTCAAAACACACATCCTCTTCAATCAATATGAAGAGAGCGCAGTGTGGCAATTGCCAGAAAGCTGTGGGGGATGCCCTGCAGCTCCCTTGGGTGGGCACTCACTGCTGAGAAGTTCCCAAACTCAACAAACACTTTGGGAGGTGCCCGTGTTGGGACATGATGTCCCTTTGTCAGCAAAGGATCAACAGGTGCTCACCACTTCTTGTTCCAGCTCGACGCAGTTGTATCTTTCAGCGAGCTGCAACACCTGAAGGCAGTTCTCTGGCTGCATACATCTCCGCAGGTACTGCACCAGCAAACATCCAAGGTAGTATTGCAGTTACGCATGCCTGGCAGCGGCCGAGCGTTGATAAGACTGTTAAGAATCAGGTCACATTCACCCCAATCATAGACTCATAAGACGCTGCAATCGCTCCTTTTCTTCCCCTTCTGGTCGCAATATTTTATGACGTGACAGTAAAGGGAGCAACATCTTGCACATGCGCTTTGCACCTAGGCAAAGGTAACTAACTGGTTGTGTGCCCAGACGCACATGAGTTCACAATGTGTGGTCTTGAAAACAAGGCAAGCACACAGTTGCTTGACAGTGGTTGGCATCGACCAGGTGTTCAAAGGGAGGGAGTCGTGAATTTGATGCTCAGCTTCGCAGCCCTGGATCTGCTGGCCATCAGGAAGTTCGTTCAAGACCAGTTGAATGCGTGGTGCAGGTCAACCTGGACTGCTTTCTAGGCCACCATGTAGCAATTCATGACTCCACATTCTGCACACCTGACAGCAGACTTCTTGCACAGGAAGTACCTCCAGCTGATTACTGCATGACAACAAAATCTCCAAGTTCTCAGGGGAAACCTGGCAGCCACACAACGAAGCTGTGTGAATGGTGATGAGCGCAGCAAACAGACACGTCAACAGGGGTGGATGTTCCTGTGCCGAAAGGATGGAGAAAACCAAGAGAGCCTGCGCGCGCCCCAGCAGACCCAGCACTGGGCCCAATAGCAAGCGAAAAGCCGGCAATCGCAGCGGAATGGCACAATTCAGGCCTTCACCTCCGAGGAAATGTGTATGTACATTCGACAAGAGCACAAAAGCTCCCACTGCTGCCGCTGCAGCTGCTCTTCGACCCGGTCCGCACCTCCAGCTTTCTTGCGTACACGGCGCCCAGGACCCGCTCCAGCCCCGCGCTGTCCACGCCCAACAGGTCCACCACGCTCTGCCCCGACGTCAGCCGCTGCTGGTGCTCCCGCATCGACTGCCCGGTGCCGGTGAAGAGCGCCCGGAAAAACGGCGAGCAGGAGGCCAGCACGATCTTGTGGGCGCCCACCAGGCCCCCGTCGCCCGTGCGCAGCACCACGTCGCACAGCTGCTGGCGTTGCCACAGGTCGTGCAGGCAGGAAACCTCTTCGAGCAGGTCGCACAGGTAGAACACATGGGCCTGCGCGTTCCACGTGCGTGCCGCAATTTCATCCAGCCAGCCCGAACGACCCGGAAAAAAAGCCGCAAAATGGTGCAGAAAAGGGCGCATAAAGGTGCAGGGGGAAGGGCGGGTAACGCCCTTGGAAAGCCCGCGCACAGCGCAGGGCCCCTTGATGCGCAACGGGGGGTGCCGAGATTTTGACAGCAGCGCAGCCATGCGGGCCGGCAGGGAGCGCACATCCCGGATCTCGAGCGAGGAATGCGAATTCGGCCGACGCACCGACGTGTCTTCGGAGGTTGGGTAGCACACTTGCTTCGCCCGCTTCAGCGACGACTTGGAGTCCCACTGCAGATTCAGCGACGAGGGCGAGCGCCGGTGGGGCGATTCCGCCATGTTTGCGGCCCCGGGCCGCGGCGCGCGGGCCCGGCTGAAGGCTCGGGACGGAGGCCGCTGGGAGCAGGGGAAGGCGGGGCGCCGCGCCCAGGAGGGCGCCGGTGCCGGTCGCTCGGTCCAGTAGGGGACGCCCGCTACGCAGCGACGATTTCTACTTGTGCTGCATTTAGGGTTTGGGGCTGGAGGGCTACTAGGTCGCTTGCTGGCTCTCCAGCTGGTGGTTCGCCGGCTGGTGGCGGTTTGGCATCGAGCGTTGGAGTTGTGTAGGCAGGACAAAAACGAGGACGCCCCTTTGTCGCCAGGCCATCCATCCAGTCCACGTGTCTTGGTGGTGTTGACGAAGGCAGGCAGGGTCGAGGGGTGGCGATCCCTGAACGGGAATTGCACGCTCGAGTCCACGGCAACGGTTTGCAGCCGAGGCAAAAGGACAACAAGCGTTCTGTCCTTTATGCTCCGTCCGTTCAGTGTTGCGGCTGGAACTGATTGAGTGTTATTAATAAATGAATGCATGAAAAGATGACGAAGCACTAAGAACTGCATTAAGGATGTTGATGAACGGACTGAATGTAAAGGACAGAACGCCTGTCGTCCTTTTGCCTCGGCTGTAAACCGTTGCCGTGGATTCGAGCGTGCAATTCCCGTTCAGGGATCGCCACCCCTCGATCCTGCCTGCCTTCGTCAATGGCGTTGTCGTAACTGGAACTGGTTGAAAATTACCAGCAGCTGGGCGCATAAGGAAGTGATGAGGCATTAGGAATTGCATTAAGGACGTTAATGTATGGACTGGATACAAGGGACAGAGCTCCTGTTGTCCCTTTGGTCGGCTGTAAACTGTTGCCGTGGACTCGAGCCTGCGGTCCCCGATCAGGGGTTGCCACCTCTTGACCCTGCCTGCCTTCGTCAGTGTCACGCCTGCGTCCCACTGACCCAGCGGGCGACCCAGCGCACATTTCTTGATTTTCTGTTCATTAATGCCTGTTGTTATCGCTGCAAACAACATTGCCGACGGAGCTAGCAAGAAATGACGGGATGACTGGTGCTCACACATCCAAAAATGTTTGACTGTTCCCTGTTGTTCCACGACTCTGAACTCCACCCGGCGAACGTTATGCAAATGGCAGCCAGAAAGAAGTGCTTAAACAAGAAAGACATGTCCAATTCCAAAGTGGGGTACCAAAAAGATCCCTACACGCTACCCAAAGGCGAATGACCAAGAATGCTGGTCTGTGTTTTCAGCGCATAGGTTTCTTGTCAAGGAAATGGATCGGGATGCGCCAATAAACTCCTCGCCTCACTGACTGTTCCTCCCTCTGGGGCCGTCCCCATCAAGCGAATGGGAGATTCACAACAAGGAAAGGCTGGTAGGAATGCTGATGCAATTGAACAGCCCAAGATGCAAAGCACTAGAATTGTGGGCGCACAGAGCAGCTGCAGGAATGTAGCAAGGTTTGCTGCATAACAGAATACATTCTGTAGCCGCTGTGACCAGCCTCAATACAGCATTAAATGAATGTGTGCACCTAGCTCAACACAGTGCTTGATAACAACCCATGACAAATCTGCATCAGCACAAAACACAAGCATTGATGCACAACATCATGGGCACAAGTGACGCATCCAGCAAAAGAGGCACATCTGCTAATCCACTGTTGATATGGCCTTCTACGCACTGCAGATGAGCCACTAATCTATATCATGCTGCAATTGGCACGGCTCGCATTCCGTCTCCTTCCTTTTCTTGGAGTTTGCTCTAGGTTACACCTGTCTAGTGTGTCGGCAAGCAAGATGCCTGGCTCATGAGAGGTACTCTCTGCAGTTACTGGCCTCCCAATGCACTTCTTTGCAGTCACCATATATTGCAACAATGTACATTTCAGGGGCCCTGTGCCCTGCCATGTAGGTCCATTCCTCTAGGTAGTTTTCGTCTTTATCAATCCTTGCCGTCGAGCAAACTCGAAAATCCCTCCTGCAGCAATAACTGGCCGAGCCTGGACACACAGTTGCATAATGTAAGAAATCAGGTCAACAAGGTTATCATTTCTCAGTGCTGCCTAAAGGCAGCAGAGCTGACTCAGGTACAGATATTGTAATGGAGATCCAGTGGCAGCCACAATGTTTGTGCAGTCAAACCTGCACTTCAAGCGGCTTCCTCCACCTCCTTGACATTCAGACTCGTTTCACACAGAAGCACGTCCTCAGAACCGACTTCATCCCTTTTCACAACTGACATCGGAATGCAACAACAGTGCCAAACGCCCAACATACCCAACAACCCTGCAGTAGGCACGAATCCATCTTAAGGTAAGCCATTTGCTTGAACCGCCTCCACCACACTGTGAAGGGGCAGTACTTGCTCCAGTCTGATTGATGGAGGGTAGTAATCTGTGCAACAGGGGTGCTTCAAATGATTGCACACAATGGCAGGTGTGACACACGCCTCACCTCTCCCAAGGGCTTCAGTGGATATGTCTCCCCAGACTCAACATTGCGTATGGTATTACCCTCTAGATCCAGCTCGACTTCGGTACCTACATCACACAGCAACAACAGCATGCAAAACAATCAACACGTCAATCGTTCAACGACTCGACTTTGAGGACATATGGACTAGGAAGCCACCTTGTCACCATGAACTCTGCATCAGACAGAAATCCATGTGTGGTTCAGCGGAAAGGTGGCATCATTGGCAGGAAAGATAACATGGATCAGGGTGCACAACATTTCAGAGAAATGGTACTGACTACCCTCTAACACTGCAAGAACCCTGTACACATGCCCACGTTTGCACACGCAACACATTTTTCACTGCTCCGAGAATGGCAAGCACACCTGTTTGAAAGACATCGCAGAGCCTTTCTTCCGATTCAATGGGGTACAACTCACCCCTGCAGTGCACACACATCAATCACCAGCCAGCTCAACTCCCCTTGTCTGGCTCGTACAGGAAATGAGCATGCAGCTTTCCCATGGTCCTTGGATTCCAATTGCAGAGTGTTATTTGCATGTTGAGTTCAATGTACTCAAATACAGAGAAAAGTAATATCGAATCGGTTTGAAATGCAATGGAAACATGTTGTAGGTACCCTCTCTTCAGCAATGGCTGTGATGTCAGGCTGTGTTCTATGCAACGAGAATGATGCAGAAGTGTCATAATGGAACTGTAATTAACTGGATGTAACACATCCATACCACCTCAGTGACACGTCAAGCTGGCATAACCTTTGGGTGCTGCAATCAAGTGTGCCAGGGAGACTCTGCTCACTATCCTGCACCCAAGGACGTATGTCCCCACAGCAGAGCATAGGGATGTCACACAATCTTTGAAAACAAACTGCGACAACTATGCATACAGCATTCATCAACAGCCTGGCTCAGTTGACTCAACTTGTATTCAAATGTGCTGGCACCGGAACATTGCGTTGCTTCCTGTGCCAAGGTGCCAAGGATGCGAATATTTCAGGACAACACAGTACTGAGCATACTTACGTGGCCATGGCATTCCGGAAGAAAATCCGAGCATAGGATTCCCCAATGACAGCCACTGTGCCTGTTGCACACAGGGGCACACGTCTGTGCAACTTCTCCATGACAGACAGCCCACCAGTTCTTGAAGATGAGCCCCAAATTTTCAACAAGGCAGAAAACCAGAGCATAAAGTGAGGACCAAGAATATGCATGCACGTTGGCTAAGCTGCCGGAAAAGGTCCTGAATAACTGGGACAATGCACACCTCCTGGCGATCCAGTTTCAAACCAAATCGAATGAGAGACCATACCTGCTGCACCCATGGCCACAGGTGCATGCTCTCGGGATGATCCGCAGCCAAAATTTTGGCCAGCAATAACTATTGGATATTCTGTCTTCATCTCACCGTCCTTAACGTACCTGCAAGGTCAGACATGTGTTTCAATGGTACATGCCACCTGTGACATGGAGTGAACCAGCCATGATCGCTGATATGTGTGCTGCAGTTCAAGAGCAGGCCCAACTGTGGCCTTTTGACCTTGATGACGTTGGAGTAGTCGCTGTGGTTGCGATTTGTACCTGGTGCAAACTGGTGAATTGGGGAGCTATTAACTGAGGGCAGCAAAATGAATTGTTCATACGCCCAACAGCCTTTCATAAACATGAGTGCGTTGATGGGCATATGGAAGGTACATCACTGTTTGCCATCTTTCCACTACTCTTCCAGCAAAGCGAAGACATGATAGCATGGAAGGGCTTGCAATGCGATTCGGTGGGCAATTCCAACTGGTGCAAACTGTTCCGAATTCCTCAGTGTGGTGTTCTAGACCAGAGTGGTGGGTCCAACACTGACAAAATGCGTCCATCTATATCAATGGACATCAAAAGAGACAGGTAGTATTTCATGGATGACGCTGGGAGCAAGCATTACCTAGCACCTGAAACTGCGCCCATAGAGCACATTCCACTTCAAGGCAATTACGGCCAGAAAGTTCACAGTTGTCTATTTTGAGCTTGTCCAAACACACTTCCCGTTCGATGCCATTCACAAAAACATATGAACAAATGCATTGTAAAATGGTCAGTTTTTGGTATACTGACGTGGCCAATTCGGCAATAGGATAAGGGCAACTACCCATCAATAGGTCACAAACACCTCTCCTGGGTGTCTGAGGGAGTAAGTAGCACGTTTTGGCTTACAGCAGTCTGTTTGACCGACCTTAACTGGCCCTACATACAGCTTGGCCTTCACGTCTGTCATCGACTGTACCTGGTGGGATATTGGGCATCTGGCAGACCAATGAGAGCATAGCTCCCAAGCTTCTCATATTCATCAGGCTGTAGCGCAACACATTGATCCACGCTAACTGTAACAGCCGCCATTACCATGGCACCACAGACTCCTCAAGAACACCAGACAACATCGGATTCATTTCGCATACAAGATAGCTGCAATGGGGTTTCCAATTGCCATTTCAAGAACTCTGGCCACATGAACATGGGGCGAATTCAACATTTGTCCTTGTTTCTTGCATCACATTTGCCCAGCATCGAATCAATCAATCGCGCTTTCCAATCATGATTTACAGGCACGCATGAGTGCCAGACACCAAGTGCATCTTATGGAGCATCAGTGTCCCACACAAGCCACCACACTACAGAACTACAAGTTGTGCACAAGGCCCCAGAAAGATTGTGCCCTTGCATTCAAGGAACTGCCACTGACGCACAGATCTGGCAGTTACACACCTTTGAGGGAACAAGCGTGAGGTATTCCGCAGGTATTATTTGATCTGTGTCGATGTTCTGCAGTTCAACAGACGACAGTCGAACTCAGATGCCATGAGACTTGCGTCGAATTGGTTCACCCAGAATTCAATCAGCAAAGTGAGGGGACCAATCAGGCGTGCAGACGTCCCCATGTCCCGCATGTGCAGAGGCAACCCAAGAGGGCTTTCACACAACTAAGCACTGGTCGGATATGGGCACAATCCTCTGGTCCAAGAGAATATGTGACTCTTTCCAGGGCAGCCTATGTTGCTGATGAGATCTCCAAGGGCCACATGGACAGCACGGGCTGAGTGCTGAGTCAACTGACATTCCTTACTATCAGCGCGGAGCAGCGCAAAGTCACCAATACAGGCTCGGCAGATCAGAGCAGCAAGTAATCTACAAGCACGACCCGTCCCGCAGCTTTCGCCACAGTCAGAATGGCACAAACAACAAGCAAAAGGAAGGGGCCAAAATGAGGGCCATAATACCCCATGTGCACAGGGGCGTCCAGTCGCGGCCTGTTTCGCCTCCCACGGGAATCTCTGGGGAGATTGGCCCGCCACGAACGAACAACGCGGCCAGCAAGCGTGATCGCGGATCGCCGCGCCGCACTCACATCCTTGGTCACGTAGCATTTGCCTCGGAGCACGGTGGCGGCCCCGTCCACCTTGCACTGCACGGGCCGCATGCTGCCCCTCCGGCTGCCGCCCGCCAGGTGACGCCCGGCGGACGGCAGGGGGGAGGCGAATCTGCCGCCCAAGGAGCAGCGCTTCATTGGCCCTGGCGCGTCGGGGGAATGGCCGCGGCAAAGGCGTTCCTTCCTGGGCGGGACCCGTCCTGTTGCGACACAAGGCGGCGAGAAAGGTTCGGCTCGCCGTCCACGGCGCCCCACAGGCGAAACTCGATGGCCAAAACACCTGTTGGCGAATTGGCCACTGTGGGACCCCTATTGCGGTGGGCTGGGGGGTGCTCAAATGGGACTCCATTTGCGAAATTCACACCGCGTGTGTTACTCTGGGGCGGCGTTACCCACTCCGAGCACCGTTACGCTGCCATTTGGGGGAGTCTTGTTTGGCGGCGGCTGCGCAGTGGAGCACAGCGACTCGCGGCGCGACCCCAGGTCCGGAGAGGTCGGCCCCCGGGCCCCCCGGAACAGGAGCCATGGGCAAGCGCCACTGCACGCGAGATCTATTCTCCAAGAGGCACAGGAAGCATGGCGTGCCCAAGCTGTCGACCTACCTGCGGACGTACAGGCTCGGCGAGCACGTCATGATCAAAGTCGATCCGTCCATTCAAAAGGTGGGGCGCCTTTGCTTTGGCGATGTGTGCAAGCAGCCGAGCATTCCCTTTGAGACACCGCACGGAGCAACTGGATGTCGATGGTGCGGCCGTGTCTGCCCTGCCTGCTCGGCGCTCACGCTGGTTGGGGGATTGTGCGTCTTGCGCCAGGGCATGCCGCACAAGTTCTACCATGGAAAGACGGGGCTTGTGTGGAACATCACGAAGCGGGCTGTCGGCGTGGAGGTCAACAAGCAGGTGGGCGTGGAGGCGATCGTCCGCTGTATGCGGATTCGTTGGATTCATGGGTGCGATCGCGCATGGACATGACTCTGCAAAGTGGTTTCCAATTTTGCGATCTTCGACAACGGGGTATGAAATACGGATATGAAACAATCCTCGGGAGGAGCAAGAGCTGCGGTGGGCCAGGTCCCTGGCAGCAGCAGGAACGCATTCCACATCGTGGTGCTCGCTTTGAACCGAGTGGTGCCGCTTTTGCCAAAGCGCCATGGCGTGGGTATGGTGCAATTGCCAATAGTAGATGGTGGAGCTCTGAGGGCGATTTTCCCTCCGAAAATGCAACCCGCTACAGACATTGGTGTGCCATCTGTGCATCACCCTGGGTTCAGTCTCCTAAGATGGTGTGTGCGATGCAGTCTAAAACTTGAGACTCGAAACATCTACAAACGCTGTCCAATCGGCATTCGTTAGCATCAGGATTGTGATCTACTTGGGTACGGCACACTTGGTTCCTGTCCAGATCATTGTATGTTGGCCTGATGCAGGTTGGCAACAGAATAATCAAGAAACGCATCCACGTCAGGATCGAGCATGTCAGGCACTCCAAGTGCCGGCAGGACTTCCTCAACAGGGTGAAGGAGAACGAGCGTCTGAAGAAGGAGGCCAAGGCGAAGGGCGGTGAGTGTGGATGGTGCAGTCGTGTTAGCAGGTCGGGCACAGTGTGCACTGTCCTTGTTGGCCAGATTGCAGGGAAGTGCAAGTGAAGAAAGCGTCAGTCCTCCGAGCTATGCCATAAAAAGCATGCATTGCCAAGTTTACGAAGAATGGTTATCTCGGGAACTGAAACTGGGTGTGCCCAGGGTAAGATTCCTGACAGCACAGTTATGGTGGGTATGATGGATGTTCTCATGTTTGCATTGGCCTTGGATATTGGCAAGGTAATCATGGCTGCCGATCACGACAAAGATGTGTATGGGATCAAAAGTTTCCCAGTTCGGATTTCCATCGAAGGCAAAGCAGCGATTGTTCTTGTGGACAGTCTATCCCAGTATGCTTGCTGATGGTTCTGTGGGAAGCTTTTGATTTTCTGCAGAAATGTTCACAGCAAAAGCACAATCCAGGTGCCAAAAGGGTGTTGTCAACAGTGCTTGGTTGGGAGCTCTTGTCGCCAAGCTTGGGGTGTGCAGAGCAAACGCAAAGGGCGAGCCATGCGCAAATTGGAGTCTTAACTTGGTTGTGCGTCCCTAGGCTTGACCTGTTGTTAGGGCCAGGCATCCTGTGCCATTTGCGGGTGGGTTGTAGGGCAAGCAGCTGAGTTTGCATTGAGAACTGCCCGCGTGCAGATGTTGAGCAGTGTCGATGCGTCTGAAGTCCTACTGACGGCATGGCGATATATGAACCTTTGCTGGACAGGCCATGCAGATAGCGGAGTGTTCACCACAGCACCCCTGCCCTTGCCTGCTTGTTGACACCACATTTTTGCTGCGCAAATTGTATATATGGCTCGTTGCTGTACAGGTATCAGCTTTGAGTCTTGTTGGCTGGCTGTGGTTCTGTTGCTGGACCAGTGCCGGTACCCAACAGAAAGGTGCTTAACTATTGTTGAATCGCATGTGTTGTTGGTGTAGAAAATATGGAATCTGATATCTGTTTTGTTGGCATCTTGTGGATTGCCAAATTCTCAGAGCTTCCTCCTGTGACTTGCGTCTGTGCAGTGCTGATCCTGTGTTGTTGTTCCCAAATGCGCAGAACCCATCCCCCATCTGAAGAGGCAGATTGCTGGGCCAAGGGAGGGGTTCACAGTCTCAGGTGGTGACGTTGTGTTGGAAACGGTGGCACCAATTCCATACGATATTGTCAAGGAGGGTGTCATCAACTGAAGGGTGAGTCATCAAGATCTGTGCAATTTTGGCATGCAGTGCGGGCTGGCATTCCCATTACACATACGGAACTCTGTTGTTTGCTTTGTTGTCCTGTGCCACACCAAATACTGCTTCCTGCCTGTCTCCCGGACAGTATCAGCTTTTCTTGGCACAGCCAAGACACTGGCTCAATCGAGCAGAGTGATGTGTTGACTGCTGGTGTGCTTTATGGAATGATCACTCGGCTTGCACTACTTTTTGGCTGAACATCTGCCACGGTATATTTGCAATCACTAGTCATGTCTGTGTTAAAAATCAACCAGCTCAGTAGTTTGTGGGAATAAGAATCACTGTTCGAACAAACAATTTTGGATGCCGACATTCTCCAACATCACCTGATGTATGCATGGGATTTGTGCTTCGCCATAGTTAGGACGCATTTCAACGTGCAGCCCTGTGCACACAGCTGATGATGGTGATGATGAGCATGGTGGGCCCCTGAGCCTTTGTTGTACCCTTAGTTATCAGTCCTATCGAGTGTCCCCTAGTTGAGTCTGCCTTTTGCCTTGCTTCATTGCAGGCTCATGCTGTGGCAAATCGTCCAACATTATGCTGCATGGGCATGACACTGGTCAAAACAACGTTTGGGGACTGTGCGCCCCAGCTTGGGCACATTCTTGGAACTGATGGTCGAGCATGTAATGTTTGCATTGCAAGTGTGTGCTGTGGGCGGCTGCATTTACTTCAAACATGCAAGCCAGCCCAAGCTGCTGTTTCTCTCTTTGCATCCTGGCATGTCCCCGTTCTGCGTGGAACCACAGTGCTGTTCGTGTGTCCTCTGCCTTGGGCGACCAGTGCCAACTGTATGCAGCCTGTCAAGCAGTTTGCTGTGTTTGTCAATGGAGATGTGTTGGGTCTGGCTTTTTAGGGATTGAAATGCTCAGAGCGAAAAGCTGGCATATTTTCTGTCCCCCATTGCTCTAGTTTCAGAACAACTGAGCGAAAGAGGAGAACACTCTGGAACATCAGAAACAACGTTGAAAGCTGCTCTTGTGTTCACTTACCACCAAAAGAGAGTCAGCAAGCTCTCTGCTACACATGAATATGTGCGGGTTGCACTTTGTTCTGTATTACATTTTATTGCCATGATAGTGTCTCACACATGATAACCTTCACGGAATTGTGTCAACAATCTGATGCCCTATTGACTCAGCAATATGTCCGGGCACGCACCAGTTGATTGACGGATAACTGAAGCCAAGAACAGCCTGCGACTCGGCCTTTTGAGGAAATCTCAATTGAGCCAGTTGGATAGGCGATGCGAGAAGCTCTTTTTGATTCACGCAAGAAGCACAGGGACATTGGTTTCAGCATAGCCGACTCACTGTGCAAAGTCACAAGAACATTGGCCCGTCAGCCAGTTTCGTTGGTTGGCAAGAATTGACGATTTTGCAACTCGGCATGTATCTTCCCTTTTGATGTTGTGGCAATCTGAGCCCCTTCGACGCAACCATCCTGGCATTGGAGATGCAACGATCCCTTCGCAAGCGGAAAGGCATTCCTATCGTGATAGCGACATTTCACATATTTACTCAGATGGGCCCACAGAGTGCATGCTATGCAACTTTATGCATATTCTCCATGTGCTGCACACAGCGACTCCTGTGCTGTATGGAAAGAGTCTCACCAAGAGTCTTGTTGAGGAGCGAGGGCGCCCCTTGTGTGTCCTCGTTTACCCCTTTGGTTCACAATGGACCATCGATGAGTTGTGGAATTATTTATCCTGTGAATGGCGATTTTGCCCTATTGGACGTTGGGCGGGTGCGTGGCTGTCTACATACGGGGATCTTTGGTATGATAGGCCAGCAGATAAGTAGCACAATATGGGCTGCAAAAGAACGAACGCCACTTTGTTGAAGACAATGGAAACAGCATTTACGGCGTTCTTTTGGCGTGATCTTCCCGTCCGCTTAACCTGCCTCCACGGCATCGGCGTACTTGAAGTTAAGCTCCATGCTGTCGCCCATGTTTCCCCGCTTTTCATTTTTCGGACGCATTTGTCTGCGTGACGCAACTCAGACCTCAACTTTGATCAGCAATCTGTGGAACGGTGACTGAAGGTGCAACTCGAAGGCGCGCATATATCAAGGTTCGACTGGCTGCAACACCTCAACTGCAATGGACATGGCACCATACCTATGAAAACCTCTGGAAAGGGACACCGTCACGATTCAGACACCAGCCACCACTCAGACGTTGCTGCTGCGAGGCGGTGATTTCCTCCACCCTACTCTACGGGGCCCGAAGTCTGAACCATTCCGTTATTTTCTATTGTTTGATTTCATGTTCCCACCAAAAAAAGTGTGGCATCGGACCCAGTTGTAGTGGAAGGAAAACACCAGGTTGAAAAAACGCGATTTGCCCATGGCGTAGAGTTGGCCTTCGACACGACCAGGCTAGCTGTCCCCCTCTACGTGCCCTGTCCGCCCTGAGCTGCTTGGCCCGGGCGAACGGGGCAGGCATGTGGTGGTTACTGCAGCGGCTACTGGCGTCCTTGATCTGCAGGAGCGGCCCCATTCCGCAGCACCTGGCCATCGTGATGGATGGCAACAGGCGGTTCGCTAAGCAGCAGGGCAGGGAAGCGGAGGAGGGGCACAAAGACGGCTTCCAAAAGGTGACGGATGCTGACTGTTGTCAATGTCGCGGCGGGCTACAGGGGCTGGGCTGATGGAGGTCGTTGGAAATTGGGGTTGGGATCAGATTCAACGGTGTCGACGGCCCCGGCGATCGTCGTTTGGCGTGCGAGCATGTATTTCTCCACTGCTGCTGCGTGTCACAGCAGGATGGTGACTGGAGAAGGCTCGAGTTGTTTGGAGGGGTCGAGGCATCCCAGCTGGATGGCGTCCGCGCGCTTTTCTGTAGCCTCCTTGTTGGCTTAGTTGCTGAAGGTTGAACGTGCGCGATGCAGCTTGTCGAAGTGCTGAGATGGTGCTTGGACCTGGGCATCCGATACGTGAGCGTGTACGCCTTCAGCACGGAAAATTTCAAGAGGTCACAACGGGAGGTCGAGGCGCTAATGCAGCTTGCAGAGATTAAGTACAAGGAAATGATCGAGGTACAAAGTGGGGATGATAAGCTACTCAGGGGCAGATTTAGATGTGCATAATCAACAGGAATGGTTCCTGCAATACAGGATTGCAATCTTCACTGGGACAATGGCATTTTTAAGCCTGTAGCAGTGATCTCCAGGGTATGAACTGTGCCACAGAGGGAAATCTGACTGGTCACAGAGCACAGAAGTATGTGCATGGAGTGCCAGAGCACTCTTGCCATTGGGAGACCTGCGATCTCCATATTGTGTGCAAAGCCTTCTAAAGATCCACAGGTTGCTTCACCACATTGTGGATCGTCTCTCAAAGAGCTCCCTTGGTGGCAAGCCAATGTTGACGATGGTTGTGCATTGATGCTGGGCAGTGACAGTTATCGTAGCCTTGGACCTGGATATCGGTGCTGGTTTTCAACTGATACGGATACAACTTCTCTTCACACTGGACCTATTTCCATCAGTGCGACAATGTGCCCGTTGCATTCTCTTCTCTTGCCTGCAATCCCAGAATTGTAATGCAAGAGTCATGGGTAGCGGCGTGTTCTGATGTCTGTTTGAGATTTGGTGCTTCTGAATGTGCAGGAAAATGGTTTTTGCCAAGACACTGGAATGGAAGTGCGGGTGTTGGGCGACATGTCAATGGCACCACCAAATCTGCAGGAAGCTGCAGCCCGAGTGATGACACACAGTGCCCAACTGAAGAACAAGCAAGGAGTGCTAAACATCTGTTTTGCATATACGTGAGTGTTGCTATGGGTGGGATCACAAAGTCCCGTCTGTTGTCTGAACTCTGGCCTGCTGTTCGCTGCTGCTGTACATTTTGGTGACTCCAAATCACAGACGATTCCTGTGCAAGGATAACGGTGCTGTGTGCTGTACCGTCTGTCAGCCTTTTTCCTTCATTGAAGTGCTTTGTAACAAACTGCTGTTAGTCTTATGTCTGCATGCATGCACGGGGATACCTGTTCTTCCAGCAGATGTACCCCATAGTGTGTTTCTGTTGGTGTTTAATTCAGGTCCAGCCATGATATGGCAGAGGCTGCTGGTGCCATGCAAGATGGTCTTTCTGATGGCTCCCTGCAGATGAACGACATCAGTGAGTGCCTGCTCGAGCGATGCCTGTGTGCAGGCGGTGACCCACCAGTGGATCTCGTTGTTCGCACATCTGGAGAGACACGTCTCAGCGATTTCCTGCTGTGGCAGAGCCGCTGTGCACACATCCATTTTTCAGAAGCTCTGTGGCCTGCGCTCTCTTTCCGCCATTTTGCGGCTGCCATACTGGAGTTTCAAAGGCACGCAGACACTCGTGAGGACCTTCGAAACGAGGCACTTGCATATACAGGTGTGGACACACTCGTGTAATGTGGTTGCAAGATGCTACCCGTCTGTGCCTGGGCCATGGAACGCCCACTGATGGCTGTGTTCATACTGCTATTGTTCAATAACTGCTCCTCACGTCCTCTTCTTAGCTTTCATTTCCTGTGCAAGCATTGCTTTTGCTGTTTGTTTGTAGTATTGTTTTCTCCTTCTTTGTCCCACGCGGCTGGTGCCTATTTTCCCAACAGGTGGAAACAGTAGTGGAAATGGAGGCCAGGTTGGCAGCAACCACGTGGGGTCATCGCGTGCGCACGAAGGATTGCTTTCTGCAGTCTTCAATGGTGCCGCAGCCAGCTGGGCCGCCTCGCTCCAGGGCTTGCTAGACATCCTTCAGGAGCATTCAGTGAAGATGATGGGAAAGGACATAATCAGGAGGTGTGAGGCGGATAGCAATGGCAATCTGCAGCAGAATGGGCACAGTGAGATTGTCAACGGCCGCTACTGGGTGAATGGCGCAGTGCGCGATGAGGTGGGGACGTTGGGCGGTATTCTTGGAAAGATGCCAGCCCCTTGCACCCCAGGCATGGGACCAGAGTCGGGAGCGAAGAATGGAGTGACGAGGAGACGCGGAAAAGGAAGAGAAAATGGTCGAAAGGCGTGCGACAAGACACCTGTTTGTCTCTCACATGTGTCGGATTCTTGCGGGCAGCGTGAACAAGGAGTAGATAGCGGTGAGGGCGCCTCGCCTGGCCTCACAGGCCGTGCGCAGGCGTTTATTGAAAGGAGAAGAGAGCAATGGTGGAAATGGGTAACAGCAAAGGGGGGCGAGGAGGTGGATCGGACGTTCAGGGAGGATGGCTGCTAGAGTTAGGTGGGCAATGAATTGGTAGTACATTATTGTAAGAGTGTGGAGAGAACAACCGGACAGGAACTGCGACTGCTCCATCCATGGCTCGACTTGTGACATTTCTTATTCTTGATTGATGGACCGACGCTGGAACGATTCGTGATCGCCGTTGTGCGCCAGCACTGATCCCTCTGAGTGCGTGTTGTCAGGTCATGCTGGTATGCTTGCACGTCCAGGGAAAGGGCTATGGCCTCTCGAATTGCGAATGGCCGGCAGACTGCCGCTGGGTATGTGACGGAAGCCGCTTTGCCAGCGACATTTGCTGCGTGGACAGTTCAACCACGATGCATCATTTGACCGACACTGAACGGCAAATGTAGGTGGCATGGTGGCTGGCTTGGCCAAGTCCACGCGTGCTCGGCATGTAATTGCGCTCACTGTTTCAGCAGATAATTGGGAAGTGGCCCTGAGAACAATCTACCACCAAAACAGAATGCGCTGATGCGGCACGATCAGTTTTCTTCAGTATTTATCGTCACACTCAGTTGTGCTTCTGTAGAGAGCGTGGACCAAGAGCATGTCTACGACCCTCCTGTGAAGAGGTCGAACAAAGTACTGGAGCCACTTCGGTCCAGGGAATGTCCAGAGAATGCCATTATGGTTTCAATGTGGTCACAGCAATGAGGCCTGTTACCTCGTTCGATATGCCAGGAGCCTTGGTCCAACGCGCTCCCTTGTTAAATTGTCACTGGACGTCCTGTGCCTGAAGGTGGAGCTATGCCCTGGCTAGTTTGCAAACCTTCGCTGCGTTCATGGGGAGTGGGTTCTATGGGACAGTGAGGTCTTGCGCCTGTGATGCTGCTAATGGCCCTCCCCAATGGTGCACGGTGCGTCAGTGTTCAATATGTGTCCGCGCTTTGCCTGACCAGGAACTCTAGTTGTGGCGATGCAGCAGGCACATGCTGCAGGTTTAATGCCATGCAGCAGGCGATCTGGATCGCCATGACAGTGATAGATGGCGCAGATGTGCAAACGCTCAGACCACACCAAATTGAATTACAACCAAGACCGTATGTTGAATGAATTATCAAAGTAGTTGCTGGCAAAGCCACCTCCCGTTCATTTGAGATCGCCTGGAGCAACCCCGGTCACAGTGCGACCGCCACACGCAACGTTCAGTTGTCAACACAGCAAAGGCCCATTGTTCACCCTCCTACATAGCTGCCATCAGTCTCGCTTATGGGCGCCACCGGCTCGCCAACAGCCAGAACTGCCAGGTTGGAACAGCCGCACGAAAAACGAACGCACGGCTCATCACGAGGCAACCACGTCCTTACCTGGTCCAGGCCAACCCATAGATACCGGTCGTTTGCACCCACGCATCCACGCCACAAAATCAAGCGCGAGAAAATACAACACCAGACGTTGCACCCCGCACTTTCCTCAGTTCGCCTGCGCCATTAGGTCTGAGGGCAGCGCCCAAGGAAACTGCAAGCAACGAAATCAGCACAGTTCAGAAAGTGCCTCTGAAATTAAATCAATTATTCAAACCACGTGGACAATTCGCTGATCCCGCTGCCATGCACCCATGGGCCGCCCCGCTCTCACTTCCGGGCCGCTGCCTGACCTCCAGCGGGGTCTCCTTTTTGGAGGTCTTTGATGGCAACCAGATAATCCATGTAGTCGAGATAGTGCTCGTAGCCCTCCTGCAGAAACTGAAGCACCACGACCGCCACGAAGAGAAGCCACGTCGCAACGACCACCCCTGCGATGATCGCCGCCGCGTGGTCCGATGTGTTGGGGTCGTTGAAAAAGAGCGCCGACAAGTACACCAGGATCGAGACGGCGTACGAGCAGGATTGCAATGAGTTCAGTCGGGGGCTCACGTAGGGGGCCCTCGCTTGATGCAGGAGCGACACAATCGTCAACATTGTGATGATGATCGTGGCCTGCAGATTGGGACCCAGGACGTCCCCGAAGACGATCACCGCGGCCATCAGTGCCTTGCGGACCATTATGGAGCTCTCCCAGAAGGCCCGCACCCCGGCGCGGAACGGAGCGTACAGGAACCCGAACATCAACGCGAACCCGGGGTCTGCAAACCTGGCCTTGTTCGCGCTCAATATCATCAATGTCATCAATGGGTACCCCACGATCACCAGCACGAAGAGGGGCGCCGCCAGGGCCGCCGTCAGTGCCATGTGCCCTCCCTCGTAACACAGCTGCCCCGTGTCTTCAGCCCAGTACTCGTCATGGGCGGTTGTGGCGTCAGTCTCGTCGCTGCTGTCGACGTCGACGCAATGCAACACCTGGAGGCATCAAACCCGGGGTCAGCAGCGTGGCGGTGCGTGAGAGCCGTCCACAGCGCCACGCCGGTCGCAACGCGGTTCGTGCCAACCGCCCCCATGACGTCTCGATTACTCAATGCCAATGCACGCTCTACAATCTTCCAATAATCATGCCAAAAATTATTGAAAATAGCCTGCAGGGTTTGCACCCAGCATCCGGGGATTACAACAAACATCTGCACGTGTGCAGCCAGCATGCAGCAGCGCAACACAGTTCGATTAAACGTGCGTGGTACCCAGCACGACGCAGCCTCGAACATTCTGGTCATCCACCCACCGATATCACGTGCTTGGCGACGGGAAAGTAGGCGAAATACATGACCGCCGCTGTGGCCAGCAAGCACAGCCTTCCCACGTAGCGCCACCCTTTCCAGAAGAAAAATACGGCGAAGAAGGCAACGAAAGCGGCGCACAGCATCAGCGGGTACAGGAGAATAATGGCGATGCGAACGATGGACCTGGGACTTGACGAGTCATCTGGCAGAGCACAATCCAAAGAGAAGCTTGTGCTGCCGGTTGTGAATCCCAGAATGAATTCTGCATCAATGCGCAGCCACGGCGTCCAGTCAGAGCACTCGATCCATCCCGAAGAACGCTCCGTACTTGAGCGTTGTGGTTTCTATGTTCGGTTTTTGTGGAGCTTCATGAGCGAGCGGAATAGAACAAACGCTGTTGGTGGCGCCCCGCCCGTCGTCGCCGTGGAGGCGCAAGGGCAGTGCGCAGCCATTGTATTTGACAGGCGGAATCAGGGGATTGGCGACAGGTGTGATGAAGGAACGATTCTCATGCTGGAAGATTACTTTGTTCATGACCAATTCGCGTGGTGGCACGGGGGCTGCCAATCCTCCCAATTCACACGAACTGCAATGCTGATGCGGCGATGATTGCACTGATACATTTTCCTCCCTTTAATTGTCGGTGTGGACCCGAGCAGTGCGCGAGGTGCATGTTCAAAGGCCGCACAGCACTTGCCGCTTGTGCCTGGCCCCTCCAGGTCATTCATCATTGCGATCCGTAAAAGGTTCCACTGGAAGTGCTGACGTAATGGCAACTTCATTGCGGGACCAAACGCAGTACGGGTCACGCCAGAAAATACTTAACATTGTCTAGCATACAATATGACAACACCATGCATTGTTCCAGATGATGTTGCAAGAGTTCCAGATGATGTTAAAGAGCCTGTCCAAACCGAGGGTACGTAGTCGCAAAGGAACAATCACGCTGGGAGCACTTGTAATGAAAGCGAACCGCACCCGTGTTGGCTGAGATCACGGTAAATGCACCGTACATGTACCAAACTCACTTTCTCGGCTGTAGACCACAGAAAGGATGCGCAGAAAGGATGCACACACAAGAGCCAGACTCGTCACTGCCAGGCTTGGTTTTTACGTTTACGTTTACGTTTTCACGTTTACGTTTTTACGGGTAAAACGTAAATTTGCAAAAGGGCCTATTTTTACGGCTATTTTTACGTTTTTACGGCTCCCTGGGACACCCAGGTTATACGATGAAAGTTTGCGTACAATGGTCAGTCATCCGCCAACTCCAGCACCCACAACACAATGTCCGCCTCGGCCTTGGCAAGGGCGATGATGGTGCTTAACAAAAATTCGTTTTCTGCCCCTTCCAGGGCGCCTAGCTGCCAATCTCCGGACTCCGTAAGTCTGTATGTACTGTCCTTATGTACACCGGACAGTTTTTACGTTGTATTTACGTATTTTTATGCATTTTTACGCGTAAAAACGTAAAAACTATTTTTACGCGTAGAACCGTAAATATGATCAGTTTTTACGGCGTAAAAACCAAGCCTGGTCACTGCAAAGGGAACACATTATTGCCTTCTTCATACCTCCCGTCTTCAGCAGACCCTCCATGGCATCTGGCCATTTGGTTTGCAGGGTTATGGCTATGCATGTGACTTGGCAGAAATTAAGAAGCATCTGCAAACAGACAAATGATTAGCACTCTGCATTCAGTGGCAGCAGATGTGTGGGCATTTGCCTCCCTGCGTGAGTGCCAAACAGCCAGCAGGAAATGCACTTCACTTCACATACCTACAATGGCATCCTAACCCATTCAATGCACGAAAAAGCACGGTTGCAACATGGGCACATATGGAGTGCTCAAGCTCAAGCCAACAGACCTATGCGTAGTAGCTAATCAAGAATTCAATTTAAATATAATCAGCACTGGAAGCATCATCTCACCTTCAACACTTCCGCGCTTCCACCCAACCTATCGAAGGACCTTGGTACCACCTCCTCAGCCTCAGCCTTTGAGGATTTGCGCATCTTAGGAGACTTAGGTGAACCTACTTCTAATGGCCCCTCATACCCCTTCGCACCACTCAGACCCGCATCTGCATCCTTCTGCTTTCCCTTGGGCAGCGCAGATGCCTTGGATGCCCCTTGCAGTCCCTTGGCCTTCATGGGGCTTGATGAGGAGCCTGCCGCTCCATCTTCTGTAGGCTGAATTTCCACTTTCCCGCCTGCACTTGCAGCCTCGCCATCTACCACTATCGTCAGAGTGCTGTCCGTAGCACCCTCATTTTCACCACCAGTGTACGACCCCATACGTTTGGCCATCGCTTCATTTGCAAGTCCAGTCGACATCTCGATGGAGTCACCAGGCAATGGCGCTCCATCGGAATCGGGCAGGTTCTCACTAGATTCCCGCTCTCCGGTGGCACACAATATGTTGTGGAAACGCAAGGGCAGGACCCCTTTGAGGATGAGTAGAACTGGGGCTTGAGGGAGATTGATGGCCACGCCCGTGTCAACTGGAACTCTGTGCCTGTGGGAATCCTCCATGATTCGGTGCATGAAGATTGCAGTAAAAGCAGCCCCCACAGCGGCAGCTATCGCAATGAATATGATTGCTTCGCTCCTTGAGCACTCATCGCACTGCACTGACACAACTTTGCCGTAGCCATCAGTGCAAGCCCCGCACAAGACGCCAAAATAACCCTGGCGGATCCAGCAAGCAAATTAGCAACATGAACTGCTGGGCGGACTTGAGACTGAAGGAGTTGCACACTCCCTGCTCCATATCTTTCAGGCAAACTGACAAAGAGTATGGCTTTCTTCCTGCGACCTGTCCGACAGCATTTGAGCCGTGCAGGCTGGTGCATTGGGCTTACGTCGGAGGTAACGAGGTGGGCCATGCATAGTCTTTGTGGCATGATTCCCTAAGTTTTGGAGCGTACCCGTCATCTGCAGTGGTGTCTTTTCTTTGGGGTGCCACATCCAGAGATGAACAAGCTTCCGAGCAGCACATGAGGTCTTCTTTTTCAGAGGACTATGGACGCTGTGGCCTGTGCTGTTGATAGGTTCGAACGTTCGCGCTTGCCGCCAGAACAGCCATCCCGCATTCCTAGAAAGGACTAAGCATTGCAACACGCCAGTCTCCGAAAAGTAACTTGTTGTTCCGCATTGTCTACGCAGCAGGGGGGGCCGATTGCATCCTTTCATGCGCATTAGCTGCTGTCAGTCAATAGTTCACCAGCATTCCACTTCATTTCAGCTCAAGCGTCAACCTGTCACATCCAACAGGCAGCAACGAAATGAAAAATCACCAAAACATGAGCATAATGCTAGTGCAGAGGCGCTGCGCAGCAGCAACGACGTCCAAGGCATGGCCAACGTGAGCGACCGTTATGTCAGTTCAAACACCCATCACCCCTCGCCATGGTTAGTTTCTGTACATCACAACAGGCAGTGCCAGCTACAGACATGAGCTCCAAATTGCAGCATTTCATAGAGGTATGGCCACTGTGCTTTTCTTCAGCTGTGCACATGTCCAACACGGGAAGCTAACTGTTAGGGAACATAGATGGACAGATTCTTACTCTGGCACACTGTGGATACTCCTCTTGGCTTCTTGTGGCATTGGACTGGGCATTGCTTGTTGGAAGTGTCAAGCCAGACTGGTGCGCCGCCCTGGCATTTGCCTGCAGCTCTGCTGATCTGTTCTCATAGGTGCAGGCTGCGTGGTGTAAGCACTCATGCATTTCAACAGACCTGGAGGTGGAGTGCCAGAAACCGTCCTTTGGTGTAATGGTCAGCCCCTCACAGTTAGCTTGGTCAGAGTTGGGGCAATCGCCGCAAACACCTTGTGCTAAGCTATACGTGTCACGTGGGCAAGGCGAGCACAGTTCACCGTCCTCACTCTTCAGCTCCCCGAGAACACAGTCACGAACGCTGACCTGCAAACAAATGACAAGGATGTTGTCAGTGAATTGTCACTGGCCAGGATTGACAAAGGATATTCTACAGAGCGAAATCACACAACGGCTCAAACATTCTTCCTAAGCAAAGTACAGATGTCCCATCATTACGCTTCCATTGATGATCGCGTCATTGTTACCAGCTGACCAACAGTTGCAGGGCACGTCAAAAACTTGAAACAGATTGATGTCCATGACAATTTCTTGCGTCCAGTACATTTCAACACAGCGAGCAGCTGCTAAGCCTGCAACCGATTTCTGCACGGGTTACAAGCACCGTGTTCCTGCAGTTGTGACGGCAATCTGCAGACAGACCCGCAGTTCCCCCACTCCAGGTTTTTAGTCCTGCTCACCTTCACTTCACCGACCAGGGCATTGCCATCTGAGAACTCGAAACCAATGCTGTACGTCCCAGGCTTCCCCCTGAACAATGTGCTCGTAAAGTTAGCACTGCCAACCTGAGCTTCTGCGACCAACTGTCCAAAAATGGTGGCTGACTCATTCCTTGAAGCTACCCTGACAACACTCCTCTCGACAACAGTGGTCACCCTCTGGCCCAACGCATCTGCCAAGAACACAGCAATGCCCTCCAAAGGTTGTCCGCTTGTGTGATTCAAGATCTCCACCGGCTCCACCAGCGTTGTGGTGGCGATTGTGGCCGCTGTGGGCCCATCTTGAGCAGAGGCGCCATTTCCCTCCCAGCCACAGAATTCAAAGCTGGTATTCAGTGTTTGGACATCGCTTTCCTGGAAGCAGGCCCCACAGCACACCTGCACAGATTTTGGGACGTCTGAAAATATCGCACCGCCTGCCTGCTGTGCATCGTTGCCTTCCAAGTTGGTGTTTTCTATAAGGATCGTGAATGAACTGGAGTCTTCAGGCCCAACCAACGCCGCTTGCTCTTCCTGAGTTCCCTCAGGAGTGGGACACATGGCTGGCGGGCTTGCTCCAGATACAGAAGCGGAGTTCAAATCAATTCCGCCTGGCACAGAAGAATCAAGGCAACATGTGTATGATGGTGCTGAAAATAGCAGGCATGCCGAAGCTTCCACATTATTTCCCCACATGATGGTGAATATTAAGGTCACACCGAAAATCCCGAATCGAACCTGTTGGTTCAGAGTCCATGCTGCTCTAAAAAGCACAAACAAAGACGCTGATACTGGACACAGGTCTGAGCAAGCTTGCAAGTACACACACCTCCTGCCATGGCCTGGTTTTCAATGACTGTAGAATCCCGCAGGAGCAACAAGAGGTCAGCAGGCGGAGTGGCCACTGCAATTTCTACACCGCCACCCCTTCCGAGAGCTTTGTTCTCTTCAAAACTGCATGATGTAGCCTCAAATACTGAGTCCGACACAAACACACCACCGCCATGGTTTGCGGTGTTTGCACGAAATGTTGTATTTGATGAGCTGAACACTGCCCCTGCAGCCAATGCCAGGCCTCCACCATTGTTCTCAGGTTGGGCTTCCTCTGGACATTCAGTCTGCAGCAACCTCCTTGTGCCTTGCGCATCAGTTTCAATCGAGTTCTCTTCAAAACTGCAATTGCTACAAACTATGCTTGCCTGGCCCACAATGCACATTCCTGCGCCACCCTGGCCACCTCTCTTCACGGTGTTTTGCCTCACCATCACATCTGTCATGTTTGCAACAGCACTCGTCGATCCACCAGCTTCATTTGTCCGAATGCACCCACCAGCACCATGCAATGCCTGATTGCGTTCAAATGTCGTGGCAGAGATAATAGCCAAGGTTCCCTGTGACATCACCAAGTTGAGGCCACCTCCTTCCACAGCACGATTCTCTGAGAAAGTTACCGACTGAATGTCCAACATTTCCAGCCTTCTGGCATCAAATGCGCCACCTTCCAATGCAGTGTTGGCCTGAAAACTTGATGTCCCATTGAGCGTACAGGACAGCCCCGGACCAAGGAGACTCACTGCACCTCCTCTGCCATTTCGCAAATCAGATTTGAACCCAGATTCGAAAGGGGCCCGGCTGCCCGCCCAGTTGCCAGAAAACTCCACACTTGAAAGCTCCAGTGTGCTTGATTCCCTGCCCTGCAATCGCCACGTGCTGTGAATAGTCCAACCAGCACAGAGCCGCAGTGACAACTGGCATTTCTCTAAGTGTCCATAGATTTTTCCCTCTGTGCACTGAACTTCCTTCATCAGCCTGAGAGATTTGCAGGTGCCATTCCACCATACAAATGGCAACATCGCTGAACAGTACGATCCGACATAGACACGTTTTCCACAGCACCAAGCACAATATGCAAGCTGCCATCCCCTGCATCTGACATACCCAACGTACTTTGTATAAACTCTTGTCTGCAAAAGCTAGCCACTTGCCGATTTGCCCAGATGCAGCAGGCAGAGGAATTTAGGAATTCGGTGAACAAATGTCCAGAGAATGCAAGATCCGCTGTGGTGGAACCCTGGTCTTTCAAAGTTTATGTGTGCCGTGCAAACTTGCCTGATACAATAATGCACCTCCGCCTCGTGAGCCATTGTTGTTTGTGAAAATACAACGGGTAATGGTGACATCTGAAATACCATCCAGGTGTACCGCACCCCCAAAACCACTAGCACTGTTTCCCTCAAGAATGCAGTCCTCAAGAGTGGCAGCCAACCCCCTCCCAGTAAGTGAGAGGCCGCCTCCATGTGCTTCAGCCTCATCGCCCGTTACAATGTTGTTCATAATACTCACTCCAGAGGCCTGAAATGTCCTTGATTCTGCTCGTGCCTACACAGCAGCATTTGATCACACGACATCAACCTCATGTCAAACGTCACACCATCATAGCATTTCTTGTGTGCCCGCCTTTGAACACAGAAATTGTGGGCAGGGCACATACCGGCTGGCACTGCAGTTTTTTGTTTGTGGTAGAGGCTCTGCGCATGACCAATCCATATCATGGACTTGGTTTTTCGCATACAGGTCTATAGTGACGTAGACACATGCCAAAGGCAATGAGTCAAAGGCAGAAGCCATTTTGATCTTTGCACAAGATTTGTTTCCTTTGACAGTTCCACTGTGGCCTTCGATGCTGACGCTCTATGCTATTGGAAGCGTGAATGTGGCCAGGGAAGCGATACAATGTGCTGTGCGAAGGTGCGTCAGATTCCTTAGGATCCACACCAGTCAGCATTAATTTCTGATGCCCCATGTTACCTCAAAAAGAATGGCGCCCCCAGCAGAATCCCTAGCAGCATTCAAGCTGAATTCTGCATCTTCAACAAGCATCGTTTCGCCGCCCACCATGCCTACAGCACCACCCCCACCACTTTCAGCCGTGTTGTTGGTGAAATTGCAGCCTCCCGTGAGCAGCAAGTTCAATGCCTTGCCCTCACCAAACAACCCGCCGCCTCTGCCAGCAAAATTGTTGTGGACACTCACGTTGGAGAAGGCAGCAACAAAGCTACCTGCCACAGCCTACAGCAGCACATGTGTGCATCAACAGAGGGGTTGGGTACACAGTAGTCCAGCAAGGCAGCAGTGTGCAAAACTGGCGGATGATTGCCTTTTTGTACAGCGTTTGCAAGTCGCATTGTCCAACAGCTGACCCTTACCTTCAAAAAAGCTGCACCACCATTGTTGGCAGCCCTGTTTCTCGTGAACACGGCTCCACTGGCTTGTAAGGACTGTGCATCAGACGCAAACAGCCCTCCTCCCCTCTGTGATGCCACATTTTCTTCAAGCTCAACGTCAGACCCAAAGGCGCAGTGCTGCATAGAGCCAGACACTCCAATGCCTGCACCTGTGGTCGCATTATTTCGAATGAACTTGGCTCTTGAGATTGACAGGTTGGACGCAGCTGCGCTTGCCTGTAGCCCCAGCAGTTGTTGTGTCAGATACACAGACCACCAGACCACGGTTTTGAAATAACTAGAAACGGATACAGTTTGCGCCTTTGCTCGTACGCAGATGAGTAGATCCAAAGGCAGGTTGCAACGGTCACACTCCAGGTGCCAAAATCGACCCACTCTGCTCCAACCATCAATGAGTTATACCTGCACTACTGCACACAGAATCCAGTACCCCCAACATTCTTTATGCATGGGCTCCGACAGGGTTAGTATAGCTTCCCTCGTGACTCAGAACTGAGCAGCCAAAAGGGCACTATCATGTGTCAATGCCTGCCCAATTGGGGGAAAGCAAAGCTTCAAAGACAGCAAATGAAACCTGCACATCTGCAGCATCTGCAGTGCATACTTTAGCCGACACTGCTCCCCCCATTCCAGATGCTGCATTGGTCACAAACATGGCTCCACTGATGCTGGCAACTTGTGTCTCTTCAATCGCGACAGCACCGCCATCGGTGGTGGCATTGTTGCTGATGAACGTCACATTTCTTGTTAGCTCAAAAACCAAGCTGGGGCCATCTACGAGCGCAGCACCTCCCGAGTTTCCCTTATTGAATGAAAACTCCCCATCTGCAATTGTGAGGGTGCTGTTCTCCCCTGGCCCCTGCACAAACAGACATCAACTGATGTGTGTAAGGATCCGCAACACCACTGAGGCCGTCAGCCGCTTTTGAGCTCGGTGGGAGCTGCAACACACAGCAACCTTGGCACACGTGTTGCCAGGACATCCTCCTTGCGATAACAGATGTTCCAGGCGTCAGCAAAGGATTACTTGCAACGTGGCTGTCTGCTGCAACACACGTTCATTGCCAAACAAATGTTCATCAGGTGCAGATGAATGGCACAAAGCGACAAGAAAAGAACCTACAACCCATGAAGTCACCACCAACGTGTCAAATGTACATGATAGAAGTGCTCCAAGTCACTGCAATCCCCTTGCCTCATGCACATGCACTCACAGAAGTCATGAGAACAGCGCCAGCCCCTTCGTCCGCTGAATTTCTGAAGAAGCCCACCAATGACAGATTTGCAGAAATAGGCCCATGAAGAGCCATACCGCCAGTGCGAAAGGCAGAATTATCAGAAAATGTTGCCTGGGTGATAGCCAAAGCATGCCTACCAGTGGACGCCTGAACCAAAAAGGGGCAAGTCAGGCAATCAATCGCATACAGCATCTTGCTCTCTTTTGGCTGTGGCTGCTATGGACAAAGATGCCAATTCCATGTGAGACAGGGTCCCAGTGCAAAGTGCAAGAAGCAGCAAACGATGAGGCCCATGCTGGGCTGAGCACCACGTGGTTGCCCAGGGACACTGAACCCTGCATGGGTGACTTTTGGCTGCATTGATGCTATCCCACCTGACAAATCTTTCCACAGAGTATGTTGCATTCAGCGATAGGTGCGCTGCAGCATCCATTTTGCATCTTGAGCCTTCTAGTGGTCAAATTTTGCACAAAGACCGTTGTTTCTAGCCGCTCATCAGCAACCTTTGCCAATGTAGCATGTATCACTGAGTAAACATCTACACATACCTGCATGAACACAGCTGCCCCTTCATTCACAGCGCTGTTGTTCTCGAACTGTGCATCATTCATGGCAATGGTAGTGACGTTGTCAGCATATATCCCGGCACCATCATTTGCCTGGTTTTGCACGAACTTCACATTTTCTATGTCACACTCAACTCCTTCACCAGCCACCATAATGGCCCCGCCAAGAGATGTGGTCACTGCAGCACTGCTCTCTGTCACATTGTTCTGTATGAATTCAGTGTCTGACACAACCAATCTCGAAACACTGGAGTTCACAACCTGCAAGTCACAACAGAACTGCCGTCTTCAGGTACCAGGCAACTGGATGCCGCTGAGGCCACAATACCTTCTTGGAACACTGCCTTGCCTGAGGCATTGCATCAAGCGACACGTTTGCCATGCAAGAAGCTTCATTTGGCCATGTGTGCGTGTGCTGTGGACTGAAGAATGCAGCAGTAAACATGACGCAAACTGACGACTCCGGCAGGCGGTTTGCGAGAACACTGATGTATCTTATTGGGATTCTTGGTTGTGGGTATGGTGCCCGGCAGTTCAGTTACTTGTATGCCTTTGTTCCAGTGGTGCTCAACCATGGTGAATGGGGAGCTGCAGTTTAGGTCACAGCCCACGAAAACATGAACTGCGAGCAGCGAATGAATTGTACCAGCCACCTTGTTCACCACCAGAACATCACCAGAACAATACTGGACAATCCAGCGACTTGCTCAAATAGGTTTGTGGCTTGAGGTAGTCTTGAATGTGCTAAATGCAGGCATCAACAAGTTGATGATGCCCAGACAGACAAGCACGCTATAAAAAGATCTGCTCTGCTTCTGTCCCTTACTGTTGGATGGTTTAGGTAGATGGCTCCTCCAAAACCCATTGCTGTGTTTCGTTTGAAGTCTGCATTGGCAATGCTGCAGAGAACACTGCCTCCCTCCAGCAATTTGAGAGATATGGCTCCGCCATCAGCGATGGCATCTGCAGTGTCGTCGTTGCGATCACCCAGAGCAGTATTGAAGTCAAAGCTTGAGCCACTAACGTTGAGGATGCTGTCACTGGTTCTGGCCTGGTGAGAGAGGTGGGCAAACCACAGATCAATACTCATAAATGCATGCTGGTTTTTGTTGTATATGGTGGTAAAGGGCAGCCAGCAAGTTGTGGAGGGATGCCATGGAATATTCAAATCAGGCATCACTGTGGTGCCTTCCAAATACCAAAATACCTCCACAAAATCACGTTGGCAGTACTTGGTTCACATCTACAAACTCAGAAACGCTGCACTGGCAATTACACAGCAGTGCTGCAACCCCGAAATGTGGACAATATGCCAGTGATCCTGGCCGGTGAACAAGATTACACTTTGCAGGGCTGCAACAAGTCTCACATTGCACCAGCAGATACAGTGGTATTATACAAGGTTCCATGCTGGCTGACCAATGCTCACTGCACATGGATGAAATTGATTACTCTTGGCTGGATACATCCAGACTGGGTTGCTTGCAGCTAGGTGGCAAGCACTGTGCACCCCACCCTCTGATCTCACAAACAGATATCTCTGGTTCACTAATTGTCATAAGAATTGCATGCATTTGAAAGCAAATGGCCATTCCACATTTTCCACACAGTGAACACCACGACTTGCGAGGCTGGTGCAAGAGCATTGAAACAATGAGGCAGCTGAAGCGAAAACGGAAAATGGCCCAGAATACTCACATTGATATACATTGCTCCACCATCTGCCCCAACATTATTGACAAAATTGGCAACCTCAATTGAGACCTGACACCTGTCCTCACAAGACACAGCCCCTCCATCGCCCGCTGCCCTGTTGAAGGTGAAATTTGTGGCAGAGACCTTAAGGAGCGCATCTCCCCCAAGGATGGCAACAGCACCTCCATTGGCGTTGAGTATCCCATCACTGTCAGGGCCAGCGGTGTTGTTGGCAACTGTGCATTGCTTTAGGGTAACCACCGCTGCACCTTGGTCAGACCTGGAAGATGCCTTCCAAATAGGAAAGCACACAGCACATTCAGGCCCCACTGTCATCAGAAGCATGTTCACATGTGAGCCAAGAAGAGGATCCAAAAGTCAGAGCATTGGATATGTGGAGGGCACAGGAAGCAAGAGCCAACTGATGCACTGCAAAATGTCTCTGGCAGGTACATTGCTGTGTGATGCAAGGGTATGTGTATAAGGCAGCAATTCTTGATGGTTGCTTTGGCAAGGCACAAGCTGTGTCTAGCTACCACCCTCAGAAAGACCTGCTAAAGACCTGCTACATATACAACAACAGCATGGCACGACACTATCATGTTCCAAGCAAACACAACATTCTCACACTTATTGGAAAATATTGAGGTGGGAATGTGCAAGCTGTAGTCCAGCTCTACCTGCACGTGCACTGCCCCACCACCTTGTTCAGCTGAGTTGCCTTCAAAACTGCACGAATCTGCAATCAACCTGCCATCCTCTGTGATGCCCACTGCTCCTCCCACAGTGACCCGTGTATTGTTGACAAACCTGCTGCCCCTAGATTCAAGGACAGCTTGGTCCTTGACACTAACTGCACCACCAGAATTGTTTACAAGTGTAGAATCTTTCAGCAGCACTTGGCACGAATCTGACAGTTGTACGGCCCCATCGTCAGCTTCATGCCTGCACCCCCTGACCTCCAGGTCGTCCAGATTAATCGTTCCAGGGGCGCATTCGTCAACTTTTAGCACGGCGCTGTTTGGATCACTGACTGCACAGCCTTCAAACAGCAGGCCAACAATTTTGGTCCCAACAGCCCTGCAGCACCAAAGGCGGGGACTGAAGAAACTGTTACAAAAATGAATGACCAACAAAGCAGGAAGCCAGTGGCAGCAAATTATGGTTGCTACTGCAAGACATTGTCACCATCACTCAGAAAGTAGCCCTGCTAGTTCAGCAAAAGTTCCTGACCATGGAAATCATCCTTGAATTGCACCAAGGCAATGCTTGAAGCCACCGATTTGCATGCAGCGACAACAGTGTTGTCTAGAATCCAGGCACACATCAACCAGAATGCATCCTGCACATGAACAATCAGTTGTGATGCTCACCTAATGTTAAGCACAGTTCTCCCATCCGCAGGACAACCTATTTGCACCTGTCCTCCCTCCGTGCGTGGCCTTATGAGGAGGGGCTTGTCAATTAGGAGGGTCTCCTCCAGATCGACTTTGGGCACATCAAGAACGAGGTGTACAGACTGAGTTGCAGCACAATCCACCAGCAAGGTGAAATTGATGCTGGCAAGCAAGTCAGTCGTGACAATGAGTTCATTGTCTCTCTGATCTATCAGCGCAAGACAGTCGATTTCCTCTTGACCTGGATACGTACCAACAATGAAAGCGTTGGAATACTGATGCGCTGTGATGAAGATGCCATTTCTTTCTTCCCAATTACAGAAACCTCAACAACCAGGGAACAAGCGCAGTCTTGGCATGCAGCAACTCTCTAATGTCAGCAAGGGTTAGAAATCAGCACTGCTTCCTCATAGGAACCTCTCCACAAAAACAAAAAAGGACGCGTTCTTGTGAGTTCCACAAGCACGGGGATCCTGGCATCCCCTAACAAATGCGCAGTTGTTTGGGCGCAGTTGTTTGCCATATTGTGGCGAAAACAGACATTCCAATCGCGGATTGGCACAAGCTAGTCAGAAGTCGCAGCATTGGGCTGGAGGCTGTGCATTCAAACAATTGAGACATTGAAAACAGCATTAGCAACCCTAAATGGAATGTTGCTCTACAGCACAAAACGAGCAACAACGAATCTGCAAAAACCAAAGCAAGAGAACGTTTATGGTGAAATAGCTCACATTGGTGTGTGTCAACTACCGCACTGATTGCCGTCGCACCACTTGCAGATTGGTTCATCGTAAGACTGCATTTGCCTTCTGCCGTCCAGAAAGATCGGTGCACAACTCATATGTTTGGCATTTTTTGCGTCTTTTTAACTGAGTTGTACTCTTCTCAAATTTGCTTAAATGCAAATTGCCTATCACTGGTGGTTGGTGCCAGTCAACACAGAATGGCACGGCGAATTCAGACTCTACTCCACAACAACCTTGCAACAATATTGACAACAGCACGTCAATACGGGCCCCACCCTTTGAAACGGCATACAATTACTGGCGGCACCAAATCGGTGACTTTCTGCACCAAATCGGTGAATGCTTGCACCAAATCCCTCCTAAACTAACCTAACCTAACCCTAAACCCTAAAAACCTAAAACTGAACCTACCCTAACCCTAAACATAACCCTAAACCTAAACCCCGAAACTGAGGTGAGGACCTAGCGTGCGCGTGACTTAGTGAGAGCAGCCAACGATTTGGTGCAGGCAGTAACATTATTTGCCAGTTCCAGTACAATCCGAGCCCCGTCACCACGCCCGATCGGAGTCGGGTCGCACTGTACACCGACGGCGTAATTCGCTTCAGATAATGTTTCCCGCTGGGCCCCAGCGGCCCCGGTCGCTGGCTGGGCGACAGCCCGACGCGCATATCCGAATCGAACTCCCACGACTCGAGGCCAGGGGGACGCCCGCGCTTCGCCCGCCATCCCCCTCCCGTCACAAGGATCGCATCGCCAAACACGACCGTTGAGGGGCTTTGAGCGCAGCATCGGCGCAGGTGGAACTTGGTGGGGTATTTGGGGCAACCTCACCTGTCACGCGGCACGCCAGCAGGACGGCGCAGAACAGACAGGCGTGCACGGCACAGGCGCTCCTAACCCAACTCGCCATGCTAGCGGTCGGCAATCTGGACCGGGGATGAGCCGATCTAAAGCCGCGGGGACAGTCAGCACATCCCGCGAAATTGTCGGCGGTCGATGGAAACCTCAAGTGGCTCTTGGGAGCGCCTGTGGGGAGGGTGGCTTTCGAAGAAATGCGACGGCATTTTGTGAAGCGCCGGTGGCGGGTGGCGGGGCGCCGCTCCTCCCCTGCGGCTGCGCTTCGGTGCAAGGGGGCCAGCGGGATAGGTCAAGGACATGGGCTGCGACATCAGTTTGTCAAAATGCGGGTGCGGGAAGACGAACCCGTGACTACACATCGGCGGAGTTGCTGCAACCCGTCTGCAACGAACCTTTTCTGAACTTCGATTACCAAAAGACTGGCATGAAGAAAGATCGAATGTGCACAAAACTGGAATCCAGTAGTGCTCTGAACACCTGGCTGAATGCCGCAAGTTAGTGTAGTCCACCCTGCAGCTTCAGCAAAGACCTTGCAGCAGTAATACAAGATCCGGACATCTGGTGGGTTACTATCTGGACGACCAAAGTGCATGCCATGGGATTGAATCGAAATACGTGTTGAAGGGACGTCCGGAATTACTTAGCCCTTGCAATCACTCGGTCTTGGCTCAGATGCCAGGCACTGCTGGCTACCGATCCTGAAGGGTAAGGGCGAGGCTTGCACAGAATACTCATTCGCGACGTTGGTCTCTATCGGCCCTCGATTCAGTGGCAGTCTGCGCGTTGAAAAAATCGACGCCACGGCATTGGGCACCCCTCACTATCCTTCCAATCCGCAGGCCGCAAGGAGTCAAGGCGGGCAGTACCAACTTCGCTGTGCATAGATGGAGATCCGCCGTGGAACGCATACCTCCCCTGGCCTCCCAGGGATGCCCAAGAGCCATGGCGGATGCACCAGACGTGCCATTCGACCATCCGCGATATGCCAAGCTCGCAGAAACGGTCGGCTCCTGCAGCATCCAGCCACCGGACACCTCTCTCGGCTGTCCACAATGCTAGTTTGAAGTCCCACTGCGCAGCGAAGCTGCATTAAGTACTACAGAAATGGTGACAAGCCAAAAAGGGGCGCTATTGGGGGCCGGGGGCGCTGTTGGGGGGCGCTATGTGGGGACCCCTATTGTACAGCAGTCCTACTTACCCGTCCTTCCTGGATGTTTTGACCCCGCCCTCTCCCTCTCTGAGTTGTTGTCTTCTCTCGTCTGGTCTTGTCGAGAGCGGTTTGCCGCTCCGCTCCGGCTGCCTTTGGAGGCGAGCTGTTGGCTGGCGCCTGTCCGCGCAGCAACACCTAACGTGGGATCGCGCCCACTGCAGAGGCTTCCCGCAACTGCCCCATCTGCATTGCCAGGCACCCACGGCTTGTGCTTCTCTCCCGAGTCGTCCGCCGTCCGTCAAGTGGGACCACAACAATGCCTTGGTGATCACAACTGGCGGCGCCACCTTCCAAGGGAGCTTGACACTGCATTCTGCTTTCGCGTGGCGGCTGCATCCGTTGTGGATGTGCGCTGCAGGGTAGCGCCGTTGCTCGAAACGGTAAGCGCCCGAGAGCACTTGCCTTGTCTGCGGGTGGTGATGCTGCGCATTGTGCTTCTGGTGCACGCACTCCCTTGTGTCAGCAACGGGACTGTGTCCCGGCAGATTTGGGGTGCTACCATCGATTCACTACTCACAACTCGCATACGTGTAAAGCACACATCTCTTTTAGCACGTGAGGCAATATCGCGGGCTCTGACGGCCCGTGTGCTGAAGTTCACCTCGTGCCAGATGTAAGATGGCAACACCCTAACAGTGCCTACTCATGTCAGTGCAAACTGGCTCCCCGGTGTTGCATGGGATTGATGCGAATCCCAAGGTACAAGTTAGTCTTTGATTCCCCCTGTTCCGCTGCTTTTGTGTTGCTCACCCAGGAGCGTCCTGCTGGTGTGACAACTGGCGGACAGCTACAGTGCACTTTCAGTAGTTTGATTTTGTCTACTTGCGCATATTTCCCTTGGTAGGTTTTAATGCATGGCTCATGGTTTGGGTAGTGTTGCTGCCCTGTTGCAGAGAACAGCTGGTGCAGTGTATTTTGCCACGTGACTCATTTGTCACCTAGCCTCAACTGAAGACGCACAGTAGACAGGAAAAGAATGTGTTCGCCACCTAATCAACACTCTTGACAGCAGAGCACTCAAGTCGCCGCTCTGGCTTCATGCATGGCGCTGTGCTGGAATACAGTACTGCGGTGTCACTGGAGAAATGCCTGGTTGCAAGAACAACATCGCCGGCAGGCAATGGCAGCTGGTTGTTCTTCAGAACTGTTGTACACTTTATGCTCAGTTGATTGTGTGGGCAACAGCGAGCGCACTAAATAGTGGTTGAGTTCATGCTGGCCATGCACTCACTACCTTGAAGCCAATTAGGAGCACCAGGGCTATTTGGGTGGTGCAGCAGGCTGCTTGGTGAGCTGAACAGTGTTCGGAGAAGCCAACAAGGCCATGTATGAGGTTGCAAGGAGGTGTGCCATGACGCCAGAAACTTACTGGCTGTGCTTCTACAACGCATCTTGTTCATTGGCCAGATAATCCACTGTCCAAGTATATTTTGTAGCAGCTGAACACAGCAGGCTTCATTATTGCTCCTTTGTCAGCTTACGCAACAGCGATGCTTTCCTTGTAGGGGCACAATGCCAGGGAGCTACTTACTTGTCGGGAAGAAGTTTTTACAAGGACTGAGGACGGGCAATATCAAGCATTACAGGGGGACAGAGCCAGCGGATGGTGACACACTTCAGGATGAGGATTATGTTCTGGCCTGGAAAGTCTTCTCACCAGCTCTCTCAGCCATCACCACAGACAAAGAGTATGCAGATTGGGCTGACGACTTGTTGGACACACTGCTGAACTCAGAGGTGGGTGCATTGGGCACTTAAGGGCAGTGAATGAATGTTGCGCTGCAATGATGTCCTATTTGCCATTTGATGTCCTATTTGCCATTTCAGTTTGCAGAGACTGAGAATTGACCGTCTGGGCTAAGGAACTGTTGAGGGGACATAGGTTGAGGACACAGTTTGGTTTATTGTTGTTGACGCTATGAGAATTGCAGTAACACCATCAGCCAGACGTGCAATACTCTGAGTGCCGTGGTTGCATGCCATGGAACTTTTGTATTCGTTTAAGTTGGTCATTCTGAGCAACAGATGGAAACTCAAATGCATGTGTGAGCTTGACAACTGACATGCCATCCATGTGTTGCAAAGATGATGTGCAAGGAAGCTGATGCACAAAGCTTTGTGGTTCTGGTACATATTCTGCATCTTATGTGGCTTTCACTGAAGACATTCATAAGATACCTGCATAGCCATTGCAGCTTTGCAATGTTGGTTTTCCTCAAGACTTGAACACAGATGGATGCTTGCGCGATCCACATGATGAGTGTGGTGACAGTACCCAGATAACAATTGATATAAGATGCAATGGTGTTTGTGTTGCAGGCATTGCCACAAGAGGAAAGGCACAAATGGCTGGCCAGAGCCGGAAATTGTTCTGAGGTGGTCACACACGATGACGCCCATGATGCAGAGGTAACTATTCGCCTACTGCAATGTACTTTTGATGGATTGCTGGCAGCTGATTTTGACGGTTTCTTGCTTGCTGCTTGCCCAGTTGCCAACATCAGCTCAGCTGTTGGAGAACCAAGGACCATCGAACACCGTCAGCCATGGCCACTTGGGTGGAGCCGAAGTGCATGGGGGCCAAAACTCAACTGGACAGGTAGGACTGCACTGGTGTTCATTTGCTGCACGCACTTTTGGATTCCATTTGATTCCCTTACACTAACAAGCCACTCCTGCTTGTCATCTGTCCTGTACTAGCTGTTGGCCAGAGCACATAGCAACATCGCTGAACGGCTTGGATAAAGTGTATGGAGTCAAGAGAGGCAGGCATAGCAGGTGGAACGATTCACTGCTGCGAGTGCCTGCCCAGGTATCACAGGGACATCCTAGCCGTGAATAATCCTCCCTCCATGAGCAGAGTAACACGAGTATGCACAAAACAAGAAGCAGCATTGTTGATTCCCAACGCGATTCGTCACCTTGTTCCCTGCAGGAAGGAGTTTTGGGTGAGGCCTCAGCCTCAGGAAGTGGTGCCCCAGCAAGACCTGGTGCTATTCCGACAGCATCCCATGGCCGCAGTGAACAAAGAGGCCGTGCTGTCACTGGTCATAGAATTTTTACGCATGTACAAGACCACCTGCCCTCGAGAGGGACGACCCAACATGGAAGGCGAGTTGAGCAGGTAACACACGTGCATGAGCGATGTTTTCGTTGCAATACTCGCTTGCAGGCTGCACCAAGGATTGCCAGAATTGTGATGGGGATTGTCAGTTGGCCCAGATTCACAGATCGCGAATGCAGCATTGAGTTCATGTGTTTCTTGATGGGTAACAGAATTTGGTCTTGGGTTGAAAGTGCGGCAGTGAGTGACATGTGTTGTGTTCTCAGTAGCGCATTGCATTTATCAGGGTATTTTTTGGCAATTCGGATGCAATTTAGGCGTCTTTCCGGCTTGAGCTCAAGCTGGCACAAGCCAGGCCCTTTGTCTCTACAGTTGTAGATTGTTGCCTACACTGCACAAGTTCAGACATGCCGCAGTCGATCCATGGCCTCGAAGAGATTACAAAGATCAAGAGTGCAAAATGCAGTGAATATCTGCTGCCAACAGAGCCATTTGTTGGGTGTGCTGCTAGGGTACAGAACAGCAGGATGCTGGTGGCACAAATCGTTTCAAGCACCACACTCCGCCCCCTGCCCAACTTACAGTACATGCTGATGCAAGGGACCCAGCAGCTGGTCGTTCATCACATATAGGAAGGAAGCGCCACCACTCCTGCTCCACGAGACACCATCCATTGCATGCTGATGCGAGGCGCCCAGCAGGTGGCCCTTTAATACCTATGGGTAAGAAGATAAGGGGCCCAACATTCACTGGTGAGAGGTGCCAGCCACCTCACACTGCTGCACCTCCCAGCAGGAGTCAGGTGTGTGCTGTTGTGCAAGTGGATGTGCACTGTGCATTCTCTGGATAAGACTGTAGAAGTAAATGGTTCAAAGGTTTGGCACCCATTTGCTTGTCTGCAGTTATTTTTGCAAAGGTTTGCAGGTTCCAAAATAGATTCTGGGCCACATTTTCGAAAAGAATCAGGAGTGAAACACAAAGTTACCTTGAGAGGTTAATGATGTTCCAACTGTGTTTGCAATGCCAACCTGCTGCAGCCTTAACCTTTCTATTGATGCCTCTCTGATTCGGATTTGCCTCCATGACCAAGCAACAGCGGACTGCGTATCTTTGCCAGGGGTCTGTTGGCTTCCTTTGCCTGTCACATTTGTTGCATGCTGAAGGCAATATTTCGCTTTGTCTTTATGCAATCAGGTTCTTTAAAACGGCATTCCAGTTTCCAGGGTGCTGTTGTGTCATCCACTAAAACTGGAGTCTGCTTTGTTCCAGCTACGCTTCATCATTTTTGCCAACCTTAGCATCTCCAATTCATATTTCACAGTCTCGTTTACTTTCTCTTCTTAATGTCTCATTCACCTCCTTGTTGGCAGGATTGAAAATATCAACTGTCATAATGGGGATTGAACTTCTGCCGAATATTTGCTTGAGTTGTCAAGGAAGATCTGTTTGCTGAGCTGCCCTTCACAAGTTGTCAGTTTGCACACAGTACACATTGTTGCCTAGCCTGTGTGGTTTGTGGTCAACTATGTGCTTGCAGCCAGCGAGTATTGGTATGAGAATAATGCTTTGAAATAGGGATAAGTTAGGGATTTGCTGTGGTCAGACAAAAACAGTGCTGTCAGCATTCATAGGTCGTCATCGCACATCTGATTTTGGTGGACCTGGTGGAGATTGAAGCGGTGTGTTTCACTGTTGAAGATTGAAAAAGGCTGTCCACTGTCTGCAGCCATTCCAGTTAATCGTCCTAAACCTGTCAAATTTCGCTTTCAACGTTGCTGCCCAGCAAATGTGTAGTCTTTGCTTTACTGAAAGGTGGCTCGACGTGACGAGATCCCTTCCAGTGGTGGATGCAAGACCCATAACAGGGCAGATGTGCAACGTCAAGATTCCATTTCTGCGCAGCGAGTGCAATCGGCGAACCCGGAGGGTGTGCAGAGGCCAGCTGTCCAAGTGGCAACCACCAGGTGTGGCACATGGTGGTGAAGTTCCCATTGCTGCTTTCAGATTGGACGTCCACTTAGTGCTGCAAGCTCGTTGCGGAAAGCCGCAAGCTGTTTATTCACCTGTCCACCCAAACCAAAACTCAAGTTAGCAAGGGGTTCAGAGCTTCAGCATATAGCCTATAGCGTTAATTCACAGGCATCAGATTACATGGAGTGTCCACAATGCAGTATGCTATGTCTCCCCGCCATCTTACTGGATCTCCTAATGCGTCCTCAACTTCAAACCTCGTGGAACTTCGAATCGTGACGGGGGCCAGGAATGTCCAACTGAATGTTTGTGTTGGATACGGACCCAGGCTTCCTCAAACACACTTGACAACATTTTGGAGACAGAATTCCGGGACACAATTGGGGAGCTGCCAAATGTGCCGCTCATCGTCTTGGCAAGTGCAAGATGCTCCATCAATATCGAGCAATCGAATCCAGGCTCTATTATGTGCACATACACAACTTGCCCCCAAAGTACAGTCCCAAGGAATGTCCTTGCAGCTGTGGTCCCTGCTGCCCATTTCCACAGAGAGTGGGCACTTCTGCAACAGAAGGGCATCTCAATTTGAGACCTTCCATTTGATTAACTTTGAAGAATAGAATCTTGCAGTGTCTTCGGACAGTACCTGCACACAGTCTGTTCTGTCAGATTGCATTCAGCCAGCATCCTTGATGTATGTTGTAGGATTGTTGAGCGTCCCACTTGGCCAATCCCAAGGTCGGGAGGACCCCTAAGACCTCCTGTTGAGGACAGGGGGGAGCTGAAAGCGCAAAGGATGGCTGCACTTGCAACCATTCGGCAACACCCCGATTCACACCAAGTGATTTCGACACTCAAGCGCGCAAGAGAGCCGTTTGACCTGCAGCAAATAAAGTTCAATGGAGGAAGTCTATGCCAGGAGATTCAAAATCTTTTTTTGGGGAGCAACAGGCGAACAAGATCGTCAGTATGGAAGTGCACAGTGTGCAGCAATGTCTTCATTGATTCATATAGTGGATGGAGGCACATATGCAGTGGAGCAGCAGCTGGTGTGTGTGGTGGAATGGGGTGGTATGGGATGGCAGATGCCCCAATGACTGCACAATTTGTGCCTGTGGGGCTTCCGTGCAGCTGTTCCCACTTATAACAGGATCTGCTGGTCTTAGCAGATGTTGGCACCTCTCTGCGTCTCCTTGCACATTGAGTAGCTACAGAGTTGCTTCGTATTTCTTTAGTGGTTCGGTTGCCATTTTCCCAGCAAGTTTTAGTTCTTGAACTGCAGTGCAGCGTGTTGGTCTTCGATTGATTTTGCAAGTGCTTTTATTGTGGGAAGGTGCATGTGGGCTCTGTTGTGCTCTGTCACTTTTGATCTGAAGCTTGGATGACTCATGTTTGCTTGGGGTGGCAGGGACGTTCGGTGGACGGTGAACAAGGAGGGCACGGTGACAAGATTCCAAATCCTGAATCAGTTGCAGGCCAACAAAGATACAGGCACATGGCTTGGCCAGTGGCTCTCATGGACTGTGCAAGTCTCAAGAGCTCTTGAATCATGGGACTGCATCGGAAGGTGCCGACGGAAGCTTTGTGCTGCTGGCACAGCTACAAGAGCAGGTGTGATTCAGGACATGCTCAATAGCTTGTCTTTTTGTTAATGTTGTGATTCGACAAAACAGGTCCTGCTGGAGACAAGCAAGGACTGGCCGTGAGCACAGCTGTATTCATGAAGCACCCATCCCTGTACCGCTAAAACTGATATCCAGGGCTGCAGATTGTCAGATCGGGAATCTGTGTAGTGGATTTTTGTTGCCCAATCACAACGGAGGCAGGATGCAGGCAGAGATTGGAACAAACAGGTGCAGATGATTGCAATTGGGTTTCCCGAAATACCATTTAGGTGCTGGCCTAATGTAGTTGCGGTATACGGTAGGGGTCCCTACATAGCGCCCCCCGTGACATGGCCACAAGGGGGGCGCTATTGGGGGCTAGGGACGCTATATAGGGACCCCTACTGTATTCTCTTTGGGGTGCTCCTGCCCTGCAAAGCTACTATCTCAAATTATGATCCAGCAAGGTCGCCCGATGCTGGAAATGAGCAAGAGTTTGGTAGAGTCTCTATTGATTGACGGAAGATGGACCCAAACTAGCAGCTGAACTGATGCACATGTCATGGAAGAGCCAAAAGAAAGAGGCAGAGCTCGGGGCCCACAGATGCTTTGTGGGGTTGGGAATTTGAGTCCAGAACTGTAGTGCCAATGGAAAGCTGTTCAGGTTTGAGTGCGCAGTTTTGGCGTATGCGGCAGCTGGAACACGCTGGATTTTGCACGGAGAATGGTCGCCAAAGAATGTCAAGTCCATCAATCCTGTGCATGCCAGAGAGGCAACAGGCAGGATACCCATGCGAGGGCTGTAAGGAGCGTGAAAAGACGATCGTGGTGTTCTCTAGAAGAACTACAAGCCTTGGGCGAATGTAACCTTGGGACCGTTTGAATGCGTTGGGCGTAGGTACAGAACGGTTGTGAACGTGTGTAATACCTTTGGGTGACCACACGTGGTTGATGCCCTTCGATATGATCGAACGCATTGCATGTAGTTCGGATGATGGTGCCACCAAATGGTGATTATTTACGTTTCGGCAATTTCGGAAAGCTATACAGCTTAACATTATTCGGCAATGTAATCGCCAGCGACCAAAAATGCCGAAGGAACATGGTTCCCTGGATGCGCAACAGTTGCATTTCAACGAGATTGCTGCACGAGAACTCCATTTGATAATCCCACTAAAACCCAAACAGAGGTTGATATGCAAAACAAATGCTGTGCAGCCCCGCCAGTGTTCCGCACAGAAACTCATTCTTGATTTCAGAAATGAGCAGTCCTGTCAGTACAAATGATGATTTATCCAAATGGGCGGCTGCTGCATGCCGCTGGTGCTGACGTCAAAACCCCTGTATTATTTCCGCTCAGATAATTTAAAGCCTTCACAACTCAGTAGTTGTACCGACTGCAGACAGAACTTTGCCGGTGGCCCTGGGATGCTGACTGAGCGCGGGCGACAGTACGTTCCTCACACTGAACAACTGGACCTCATGTCTGTTGTGGAGAAGCAAAATCCTTGGAATTGTGTTTCTGGAGAAGGCAATAAACGTTGTACCCATGCATGCATGCATGTGAGACCTGGTAGCTTCTTATTATGCCCTGCCTTTCTCTTGTGCAAATTCAGCGACGTTCGAACACTGCATCCATCGGCGGTCGGTTGTATAGTCAGCACTCCAATGCGCCTGCACTTCGCAGCAGCCCATCGCTCGTACATGATGACAAACGCGTGCACCGCTGCGAGGGACGCGTTCACTTGGCGCTACTTCACACATAGTGTCACGATGCTCTGTCGCACAATGGTCGCAACAAATCCACACGGCTACGCGTTTCGCGAATGGGTATCACTATATGTTCAATCTCCAGTGGGGATTGTTTTGCAGTCCGATGCCAGCAGAAGTGAAACAACCAGTGCAGCGTGATTTCCCCACACCACAGGCGGCGATCCTCTGTAACAAATATAGCAGAAAATATCTTCGGGTGGTGCAATGACATGTGCTGATGATTGTAAAAGCGGGTAGGTGGTATTGTGGGGAATGCAACTGGTTTGTTGCGGCTGCTTCTTGGTCAATACTTTGTGATTTGTTGCCACCGATGGTTCATGACTTGCCACTGCACGGTTGTTGAAGATTCCCGGCCGCCGAGTGATGACCCAAGCAGCCACGTGGCGGCGTTCACCTCCCGATGCTGTGCCCGGCGGTGCCAACGAGCACCCTCGCATGCAAGGATGCATGCACTGCATGATTTGCTTGTCTGCCATGCAAGCAAATCGCGGCTGGTCCTCAACCCGGCCAACGTCGGCAAAAGACGCGTCGGCGCGTCGGCCGTCGGCACGTCAGAGGGGATCGGCCGACGTCGGCGTCGAAAGCTGCCGGCGGGGGTAGTCACGGAGGGACGGGGTGGGAAGGGGAGGGGGGAGGGAGTGGGCCGGGCAAGTGCCCATAAGGACTTGGCAAGTGTCGGCAAAGTCGGCAGCCGATCGGTGACCTGGGCACAGGGCCGGTGAAGGGGAGAATGGCCGTCGGCGCCATCAGGACTGCAGCGCCGCCGCCAATCTGCGGACGATGCCCATGCGATGGTCCCCATCCCCCCACTCCCTCTGCTCTCCCTGCCCCTATTTTTGAGCCCACACCGTTTGGCAGGAAGAGGGGTGGGCGCGGGGGGGCGCGACATGGTCGGTCGGCAACGTCGGCACCGCCGGCACGCCAACGCCTGGACCAATCTCGCCGACGATGCCGACGGACGCAAGGGCAGACACGGCCAACGTTTCGGCCAGGCAGCTGACGCGCCGACACCAGTCGGCCAAGCTGCAGGCCCTTGGGAGCAATCCCCTCACACCCAGCAGTACTGCACACTTGTTCATCCGCAGTACACTTGACGATTAAAAACGGCAAACCGCGCAGAACACGCCACAGATCCTCATCACATGAACACAAAAAGTTTGCGGTACGTTTGTGTGCCGAGGCCCGTTGCCGCTTCGAGTGGCCAAACGTACTGCGGAAGGACAAGCACGCAAGGTTGCATCTTTGCGCTTGCGCAGTACATTCCGCAGTACAAAACGGCAGCGCCTGCCACTGGCGTTACAGATCCTGAAGACATGAATGCGAACCTGTGTGGTACGTTGGCATCCCAGCAGCGGGAACATGGACGCAATTCGCCAGATTGCCGAAACGGGAATGGAAACGTGGGCACATGTTCCACTAACATTCGGGCTCGAGCGCAATGTGAGGCGTGCTTGCGTTTCCGCCCACAGCCGCATGCACCCCTGGCTTACAAGCCTGGTTTGGATCCTGATGCGTTCACATCCCTCCTTCCGCCGTGCAAGCTCCAAAGTAGTGCTTATGAAGACCGTGCTCGGTGGCGAGGTGGACAAACAGAAAAGGAGACGACACACCCATCCGTTTTTCTTCTCTTTTCCACTGTTGCATGCAGTGTCGGCTTACTCAGGCCGTCCCGTGTGGTTTCAGACCGAGTGCCCTTTGCAAAGCCGTCCACCAGCGGTCCGCTTCACTGTCAGCGCTGGTTATCGTGAGGCTCCACCACAACGACAGTCCGCCACCCGGCTGGTGGAGTTCGGAGGTCGCTACCGCGGGGCCGCACCTCCCTCGCTTCACGCGTGCTTCGCGTACCACAGCATCGTCTCAACCCATCAACGCAGTTTGACAGAATTTTTCATGCGAACAAGGGGCGCACCGGAGGGCCCGCACCGCTGTACCGGGGCGCGGGCCCGCGCCCCGCTGTACTACGTTGTAGTATTTCTTGGACTGACTCGGCCGCACTAGCGGCCCTCTGGCCAATCCCGGCGCTCCTTTCCCCTGAACCTTGACTAAGCGTCCCGGCCGGCGTCACTTCCGCGGGGCCCATGTTTTACGTTGTGCCCCACGACCGCTGCCAACGGTCCGTGGCTGTCCCTGTCTTGGGGTGGTGGCCTGGGCGCAGGGCGGAGGGCGTGCTGCCACCCAAGGAACCTCCGGGACAGGGAAGCGCCCGCTCCGGGCACTCCAGAAAAGGAAATCGGGTCTTGTGCGCCGCAGGCGGCGTGTGAGGAGGGATGGCGGGGGCCAACGACCCTTCCCTGACGGAGACGCCGGAGTACCGGATCGTCATCATTTTTGTGGCCTTCATCCTGGTGACCTACCTGTTCGAGAAGGGCATGGAGTGGATCGACGAGTACCTGAAGCACCACAAGCGGCGCGGCCTGCTGCACACGATCCACAAGCTGGAGGAGGAGCTGCTGGCCCTGGGCCTCATCTCCCTCATGCTCATCGCCGTCGAGGTGGGTGCGCTGCGGGAACATCGGCGCAGCACGCGGGGTCGCAGGCGCTTCAGGACACAGGGGAGGGCAAATCTGCCTGGGCTGTTTCGTCTTTGGCCGTTGTGCAGCGTGGCGCTTGGGCTCGCAGTCACTGTACCTCGTTTCGCGAATCTGGGATGGGGCAATTTCTTCGGCCCCGGGAAGGCTGGCCGACGATCGGACTGAAGAAGGGTGCGGCGGGGAGCGCTTTGATGGGCGCTGCGCGCGGTGCTGTGGGGAGAGCTGGAAATTTCGGCGTCCGCGTGCAACGTAGCCCCAGATGCGGGACATGCTGTACGTGCAAGCGACGGGAGCCGGTGCGTGAGGTACAGCGCCCCTCGTGCGCCGTAACTGCTTTCGACGGGCATCTGTGCAAGGGCCGGGAAGGCGCTCGGCGTTCGTGGCGCTGGTGGCTTGGGTTAGCTTGGCCGAGGAAAGGGCCATTTGCAATGGGTGAAATGGGGCACTCAGGTAGCGCCTTTGGGCATCAGCGGCGGCAGGAGGGGAGCGGAGGGGCGCAGGGAAGGATGGTTTCGCGATGAAGGAGTTTTCGAACAGCTCGGGCTGTCGATGGTCCCCAGTGACTGTGTCTTGGCGTGTGTTTGCCGACCAGACTTGCTAGGCTGTGTCCCTGCGCGACGGTTGTGCCCAGCAACACAACGACGCAATGGGCCCCGGGGGTGCGTCGTATGTTTTGACAGGGTACAGGGGGGCAGCCTTTCACAGTTCAGCAAGGCCTTCGGGAGTTGGACGGTCCTGCTGTGCATAACGGAACATCGGAAGTGCCGCGCATCTCGCGTGAAGTTCATCCATCACGGTTGTGCCGTCGCGAACGCAGCCATCCGTGCTGCGCTGCTGCTTGGCTTCAAAGCGGCAAGTGGCTGAAGGCTTGCTGTCCAGCGCGTTCGCACGGTTCTTTGGCCAGGAGCGTGGCGGCGATGCGCAACTGAAGATACGGCAACAGGCGGTACTGTTTTCCATCGCTTTGTGAAACGTTGCCGATGGCGTCCAGAATCCGGCGCGGTGTCTCGGACGCGTGCTCAGGAGCTTCGGGGTTGAAGTCGAGAGAACGCGTCCCCGAGATGGCTTCAACCGGACCCAATGGCGATGCTCTGCACACTCCTCGGGTTTTGCGCGTTCGCTGCGTGGCTTGTGCTGCCTTGACTCGCGACTGTGCCGAGGCAGGACTACCTCGTCGAAATCTGCGTGGATGGCACGAACGCCAAGGGCGCCAAGAAGGCGAAACTGGCCGGCGACAAGGCAAAGCTGGCCGGCGACGACAAGAAGAAGGCCGCCGACGCCAAGAAGGCCGCCAGCAAGGCGGCGACCCCCGTCCAAGAGGACATCCTCGATGACTACCATGACGAAGCCATGGCTGACGCAATGCAGGCTGAGCTCGACGGTGCCGAAACTGAAGACGCCCCCGCGGTGCCCGTTGCTGCCGCTGACGACGTGGGCGTGGCGACCGACGCCTCTCTCCTGTCCGACGACTTTGGCAACAGGAGGCTCCTGGGGGGCGTTGTGAGGACGCTGCTCGCCTCGGCGGGGGGCGACGGCCCTTGCCCGGTCGGTCAGGAGTCGTTCTGGTCCATCCGCGCCATCCACGAGACGCACATCTTCATCTTTGTGCTCGCCGTCGTCCACATCATCTATGCCGGCGTGTCGATGGTGCTCTGCGCCTGGAAGGTGGGCGTGCTCCTGTTGGTTCAGGCTCGTTTTGCTGCCGCGTTCAGGGCTGCCCCTGATATTGGACTTGGAATCCGTTGGGAGCTTGAGTTGGCTGTGGGCGAGCTGTCTTGCACAAATGCATGCAGTGCAGCACTTTCGCACGTCCAGATGCAAGGGCCCGGAAGAGGCCGCAACATCATTGGAAGCTAACACACTAGAGGCTAGTGCTTCCGGCGGCAAGAACGTCCTTGTCTGCGGGGCGCGATAAGCTTGCTGCCTTCCGGTTCTGCCTTTCTGTTGGTTTCTTACGGTGCAATCTCTGTCTGGTAGGTCGGCCAGTGGAAGAGGTGGGAGAGAAATGCTCACACTGGACTGAGGAAGATTGACTACAGGCATCTCCTGGACGAGTCAAACGTTTGCCTGCACTGGGGCCGGTCCTTCTTCGCCCAGTTCCATCAGCACATCGACGAGTCTGTGTACCTCGGCCTGCGTCGCCTGTTCATCGAGCGTATGCAGGTGGACAACAGTTTCGACTTCCACAAGTTCCTTGTGAACTCTATGGAGGAAGAATTCTCCAAGGTGGTGAGCCTTGACTGGGCTATGTGGGCGGTGGCCGCCATCTGGATCTGGACCACTCCGATTGTCGTGTACGTCATGTTCGTTGGGGCTGTCGTCTTGACGTTCCTGGCCGGCACAAAACTGGAGTCCATAGCCCTGAAGCTTGGCAACGAGGCATATACCATGTATGCAGACAAGGCACCGCCGGGCCACCACAAGCACCACAACCCCATCATGAGGAACCTTCAGAAGATATCCATGACTGTCTCCAAGGCGCTGCACTCCCACTCCCACCACCATCACCACCGCAACCACGATGAGCAGGATACGGTCCATGGGCATTCTCGTGGGCATCACTCCCGTGGTCATTCGCATGGCCCCTCACAGAGGGACAGCGCATACAACCCTGAGATGCGCCATCAGAAGAGCGGGCCAGTGGGAGAAGGCTATGAGGAGTACCCCTCAGATGGCCGTCAGTCCAGGGAGTCGATGGCCTCAAAGGATGGCTCCCTTGCGATGTCCCTGCCAGAGTCTGACAATGAGATTTCGTATGCAGCATCTGTCTCCTCGAGCATTGCGCACAGTGATGCGGCGCTCTTGTGGCGGCAGTCTAACAACAATGCCAACCACTATTCTGACCAGCTGAGCCAGACATCTGTGGACCCTGTCAGAGCACCGACAGCCAAGCACCAGAGGATGGGCTCTCGCCTGTACTCCAACATTGCCACTCCACGCACCAGCCGCGAACATCATCCTGAGCCAGAAATAGAGGCACCCGCATTGCATTGCTGCTGCATGCAGTGTTTTGGGGGAAAGAAGAAGGAAGACCATTCGCTTGATGCATTCGCCGATGAGTGAGTAGTTGGCCTATATTGTGGCTATTGAATGCTGTCTCATACCATGGGAAGGAAAACTGCCCACAATTGCTGTCACCTGCTGATTGTATCATCTCACCCTCTCCTGTGGTCAGGAAAATGGAGCTTCTGTGGCAAAGCTTTAACTGATATGATGGATATGCATTGCTGTTTGTGCTGCCTCCAGTTGTAAGATGCTGTGCAAAGATGCTTGCAATCTGTTCTAATCGTTGTATTCGCATTGTACAGGTACATGGTTCCCGACTCGATCGGCTTGTTTCCTTTCAAGCGACCACGCCTGATGCTTCAAGTCTTCCAGCACACCTACTTCCTGAACTCACTACTGATGGCCATCTTGCTGTTCAACCTCTGGCAAGAAGTTGACCCACACCTCATCCTCACCTCAGACTGGATCTCTTTGACACTGGTGATAGTTGGCATCGTGGTGATGTTCATCACCTCCATCCTTCTGTTGCCTGTCTACGGACTGACAATGGTGACCGGATCTCACTGCCCCAGCAAAGTGCTGAAGAGGGCAAAGAAGCACCACATCAATCCGCACGCAGTCCAGTAAGTGCTGCACACCCGGCTTGGCTCATGTCATACCATTGTCTTCCCTCCACAACATAGGGTGTCCACAATAGGTGTTCTTGTGCTGTCCTTCCCAAGGGTCAGGAAGGCTGCTTGGAAAACAATCCTGCAGAATGCTGATATTATACACTGTGGCTGATAGCTGCCTGTCACTCTGTCACTTCGACAACCCAGTGCCGTGTCTTCATAGTGCTGCCTTTTAATAATTGTCTCTTTGTGGCTGCATTTTTCGATCTGTTTTGCCTGCCAGCACAACACAGCTGCCCAGCTGCACTTTTGTGTTCGCTGGGTGGGCAGCGCTGCAGGTGGCCTGAGCTCTCAACTCTGTTGGTTTGGTCTTTCACAGCACCTTGGAGAGGATGTCGATGGCTGCCAAGTCCATGAACCTTTCCAAGACATCGATGGCCTTGGGAAGAACCTCTATGGGTGTGAAAGGTGCTGGGGCATCTTCAGATACCGATGACAATGGGTCTGTGATTGGTGCTGGAGCAGCAATGCCAACTCACTGGTCTGATATGTCCGGCATGCAAACTGAGGTAAGCCAGCAGGGTAGAATCCTAGATTGTGCATCAATGTCAGTTGTTTGAGTGTTTCCCACAGGAAAGTGTGCCTATGTTGTCCTCTGTAGGTGCATTGACAGGATGTAGGGAAGGAGTGCACAAGACGAGCCCACATCGCAGCTTGTACTACTACGCAAACACAATCAACTGGATATTCAGTCACAATTGTACTTATCATGTCCTCGATTAAGCGTGATGGATCTGTGCTGGGATCCGTGCAGAGCTTCAGACTCAGTCGCTTTGGGGCCACATGTACAAAGTGTTTTCCCAGCTGCAGGTGGTTGCACAGGGCACTGGTAGATGACTGACTGGAACCCCTGCTTCCCTCAGGCTGTGCGCGACCTTGCAAAGGAGGTTGTTCATCACCAACAGCCAGAAGAGCCAGAAGAGGAGGATGAGCACAAAGCTGGTGGTGCGCTCAGCATGCTGGTGGGGGCCATGTTGAAGACCAAGACGCAGGAAGGTGACAACACGCTTGAGAGAACTTCCTCAGGAGGGCACCACGCTTCTGTGGAAATGACCACGCCCTCCGGACAGCCAACGCTCTTGCGGAAGTCGCGCACGCTGTTGAGCAGGGTCTCCATTCCTCTGATTGATCTGCCCGACATCAAGGAGGTGGCTTCTCCAAAGGCTGCAGAACAAGACAATGACGAAGGATCACAGCACTCCGGTGCCCCGTCGCTGATGAGGAGGTCGCGGTCACTGCTCAGCAGGCTGTCGATGTCGTCAAAGAAGTCGGTGAAGTATGAGGACGAGCACGAGACCAGCGATGCAGGGGAGGTGGAGGCCCCCAAGAAGCGCCGCACCAGGGTCACATTTGAGGAGCCCAAGCCCGCCCCAGAGAACCATTCCAGCGGTGGCGAAGCGCCGGAGGTGAAGGGCATTCTGAGGAGGACCAAGTCCGTGAACCCAAAGCTGCTGCAGGAGTCCTCTGGGCCCTCACTCGGCCGCATGTCGGTGGGGGCACCCAGCATGGCCCCAAGCGCACCCTCTCTCAAGAGGGCGTCCATGCCGTTCTTGAAGGTGGTTGAAAAGAAGCAGCAGGCGTACCTTGAGAAGTCCAGGGCGGATGCGGACCACCTGATGCACGAGGGTTCCGAGGTGCAGAGCCCCAAGCCCGCTGACACCAGTGCCGCTCCTGAGGCGAGCCAGGCTAACTCGGACAACTCCAGCGATGACACCTGCGAGGGTGGGAGCGTGCGGAGACCGAATTCGCACGCCAAGGACCCACATCCCACAATGGACCAGGTCGCAGAGCTCTTCAAGCTTGGTGAGAAGCAGAAGTTGCAGAAAGAGTAGAGACCAGAACGGCAGCTTGTGTTGTTCTGTCCATCTGCGCCGTGCCAAATAATGCGCAGAAGGGAGGATCAGACGAAGCTCTGCAGGCAATGTGGGGAAGCTATGTGGTGGAATAAAATGCGAGTTTCGTTGTCTGCCTCCGACCGTTCCATGCACCAGTGCGTGGAAAAGAAGCCATGAGCCGGGGCAGGCAGGCTCTGTTGTTCATGTTGATAAAGCAACCAGTTATCTGATGGTTGCGGGGTTGGCAGTTTGTCGCTTGCTGACAGCCTTATCCCCTGCAAGTTGTTGGTTGCCACCGGCTATTGTTCTTGACCGGTCTCGGCATAATTCTGCCCAGTGTACATGAGAGCGGTGGCACCAACCAGGACGATGCGTATGTTGAAATACGGCAGTTAATAGTTGAATAAGGTGGAAGGAGGCAAGGATTGCTGGGTTTTGGAGGCGGTGGTTAATTATGCAATGTTTTATGCGAACGTTCAATTCACATTGGAGTGATTCACGTTGGGTGAAGTCATTTGCAGCAGGGGCGAGTGGCGATGCGCCGGGAATAAGTGGGACGTCTGCGGTGCTTATGGTACGTACTGGCGCATAATTATATGCAACGACGGGTGTGGATCCGTGTGTTGCCTCACTGTGGGCGGTTTTCAGTTTGATATACCGTCCCCAGGCTGGCATCAAATTTATGTGGGTTTTGTGGAAATGCAGCTGCCTTGGGGCACAGTGTGAACACTGGCAATGGCTCATTGGCTGGGTGTGATCTGTTTTCGGGTGAGACCCCTCGATGTGCCTCGAGATCATAGGCAATGGGCGCAATGTGCTCGGCGCAAAGTCACCAATATTTTCGTGAGCATTGGTGTGGAGCGATAACTTTGCCCGGGGTCACCATATTTTCGCGCATGTTGTTGTGGAGTGAGAAAGCTTGTATTGGTGAAGTTGTAAAGGTCGGGCAAGCGATTCCATGACATGCCCTGGGTCTGGCTGATGGCTCCTTTCGACTTCCAGCGCCCCAGGCAAGGTAGAAAGCAGAGGTGTTCGCTCAGCAGCAAATGCAGAACAGGTTGACATTGGCGCGGGTGACCCATGCTGGTGGGAACCGCCCGTTGTCAGAACACATTTCTGGCTGCTGATGCCGCGACCGTTTTGTTGAAGCCACCAAGGACAATGAGGCACGTTGATCTCGGTTGGTTTTTTCATAATAATTGAATTTGCCAAAAAACCTGTTGCGTAGGATGGCCCGACCACGCCACCATGACAGTCGTACAATGGTAATAGCCTGATTGTTGATGGGGGCTTGCCATATTCCATAATTATAGGCAGGTGCTCGCTCAATGTGGTTCGAGTGGCGTGTATGACACCAGCAAGCCAGACATCCCACTCCACAAGAAGTGCAATGCATGGGCTGACCGTAGCCACCGACACGAACACACTCGAATGTCGGTCCCCGGAATGCCGATGATGGCACAGCATACGCTTCATGAGTTATGTACCCTAAGGCACCGCAGCCCGAGTGTGTATCAACGGGACAGGATATATCACTACTTTTTTGCCACAGCGGAATTGTTCTTTCTGCGGCAGTGTTGCTCGTCACTGCAATAACGCTGTCCATTTCGTGACAATGCCCGAATTGCTCTTTTGCGACAGTGGCCTGTTGTTCTTTTTTGCGGCAGTCGCCATCACTAGAGTGTGACCCGGGAAGCTGCCATTACTGAAGTGTGACTCGGGAAGCCGCCATTGCTAAAGTGTGACCCGGGAAGCCAGACATCTCCAGTCGTGGGCGAAGGGTGCCGCAGACGCCGAGAAGGCATGCAACGGATTGCGGGCAGCGGCGATGTGGCCCTCCCCATTGTGGGGAGGGTCGCCCATATGCTGATGATGCGCATTGCATTGTATGTGCCCCTGTGGCCCCTGCCAGAAACGTGGCGCATTCAAAACCACGAGTGCCCCCGCCTGTGCGCCGGGAGTCGTGGGCTCCTGCGATCCCCTCGTGCTCTGCCAGCCGTAGAACGAAGGCAGGGCAGGCTGCCTGGAGCAGCCAAAGGTGCCCCTCGCCCTTCAACACACTTTGCCAGCCTGGCACATCATGGGGGCCCTTCCCCCCAACAACATGACATGGACACAAGCTTGCAGGGCCAAGCATGCCATGTGTACGAAAGAGCTGCCATCTCCTCTTAAGACACTCCCATCCCGCGCCGTCCCTCCTTCTGTGCAGCTTGCTGCCCTTGCGGGGCCCGTTTCACTCGTTGGCGTGCCCCAGGGGGTGGCGAAGCGGCGACCCGCGGGTCACACATTAGTCAGGGCTACTTTCGCAAAGGGGAACAACCAAGCCACTATCGCAAACATGAACAGTTCAGGAATTGTCATTGAAATGAACAACGTTGTGGCAATAATGAGCGACACTGTCGCACAAAAGAACAATTTCACTGTCGCAAAAATAAATGGTGACTGGTTTAGCTGCCCATCACTCGCGGTTCAACCACATGTCCAAGCACAAACGGACTATGGGCCTTGACACTCAGGAGCGTACAATTCGATGGTGCCCGGGTTGCCAATTACTGTTTACGTTAAGGCTTTATGTTACATTGAAATTTTGTATGGTTGTGACAATTGCATAAACTCGCGGCCCGTGTGGTCCAGAAATCAGTGGATAGGCCGCAACAATCAACCATTAATCGCAAAGGACACATTGTTCAACGAAACAACTGGGAGGAGGCCATGTCAGTGTGCCCATTCGATGCAAAGGGCAGCATACCAATGTGCCTATCCTATACACTATTCTGACATGGCAACATATCACAGTTGGCCAAGCTGTGCACTATTGAGACACGTAATTTAGTGAGGGCGACATGCCGACCTGCCAGTCTGAGCAGACTCCTGAAGGTGCAAGACAACATGTTGGGGGGATCCACTTGGATGAATCAAAGCTATGGTTATGAACACATAAGGTTGGCAACATGAGACCATGGAGGCGAATTACGCCATGGCAGACGGGTTTGCATCATTGAGGACCTGGACATCGCTGGACTCCAAAAAGGACAGTTTCCGCCGGACCGGGCTCCTTGTCCCGCCCCGGTCCACACACACACTGGACCAATACATTACAAGACCGTTTGTTTGTCCCAATACAACCCGAGGTACCCACAACTTGTGTGCCCAATCGCTTCGCTAGTAGTTAAGCCAGTCCCATACAAGACTCAACCCTTGAGTCCAACCCACCACTCCTCGTCTCGACGTACTTAACTCCCACACTTACCCATTACCAACCGAACATCACCCTAATAGGGAGGGCCGGGCGGGAAGCGAAACAAGATAAGGTGGGGACCGAGCGGTGAGCCTAAGTAGCCTCCCCGCTCGCGCCCGCCAAAGACCGCCACTCCCAAGGGCGCCAAAAACCACTGGCCCTCCTTGAATGCGACGAACTGGCCACTTACCTAAGGTACAAGGGGACAGAAACCCCAAGGGGCCGCCAAAACCAACGTACTTAAGCAGAGCTGGCTCAAGTGGGGCCAGCGCGCCCGCCCCTCGTCCCCCTGGGCGGAAACCTATTAACAAGATAGTTAATTCCATTTCCACCGGACCGGGCTCCTTGTCCCGCCCCGGTCCACACACACACTGAACCAATATATTACAAGACCGTTTGTTTGTCCCAATACAACCCGAGGTACCCACAACTTGTGTGCCCAGTCACCCTCGGACACACGAAGCTCCTCCGGAGCAGAAGATGCGGCCATATTTGTCATGCAAGTCACGGGCGGTAATCGTCATCCACCCAAAGAGGCGATAGTCCCACTCCGATGGGATGTGATACACATCGATGTACCACCACATGGCAGCGCTGCGCCAGTCGCCCCATTGGCGGATGCACTGCTCGGGCACCTCCAAGGCGAAACAGGCCAACGCCCCACCCACGCGCAAGCCATGGTGATCCAAAGCGCCGGGGTGCAGATCCGACGAGGAGGCCAGGAGGTCCCGAAACCAAGAAGAAACTGTGCGGGCGGACGGGTCGCGCTCGCCCGGGAGAGTGAAGAAATGCGTAGGCGTCCCACCCGCGTCCACCTAGGCGCGATCCCAAAAGGCGCCCTATCGAAGGAGGAGGTCGACAATCTCGGGGGCGCCTTGCGACGGCCAGGAACGTAGGCGGATGGCCAGGTCCGTGTCCGGCTTGAGCTTGGTCCTGCATTCCCGGAAGATCACAACACCGTCCGCCACCTGCACATCATCCAGCATAATGAAATGGCTGCTCTGGGCCCAGTTGAAGAAAACGAAGTCCAGAAGGGCGGAGGTAGACGCCCGCAGCATCAGTAGATCGTCTGTCCATAGGCCGAGCTCCAGGACACGGTGCATCAAAGACGCCGGCACCGGAGCGTGGGATGAGGCCGGCTCCGGGCATTGGCGACCCCAAGACCGGGTGAGCAAGCGGGTCACCCGGTCGAATGCAGAAAATTGGACGTGGCCCGCAACATGGTGCACCATGGAAATGGCGGCCAGGTATAGGGGAAGGCTGCGGACGCCTACCCGGCCTTCCTCCCGCAAGAACCGAATATAGCGGTAGATTGTAGACGAGCGGGCGGGAAGTGCCTGGAGGGCGGCGAAGGCGTAGAAGGCCTGGAACTTGGCAAACTTGGCCTGCATCGAACGCCGCGTCGACTCTGTGTAGAAAGACAAAAACTCGGACTGCATCCACGCACAGTCCGATTGAAGAAGACCATCCACATCCAGCCCATAGAGGGGGTGATCCGTCAGCATCGGCTCCACCGGCAGCGGGTCATCCGGGGGGAGGTCGACCTCCCCGGCGGGGGTCTGAGCACCCGCACTTAAGGAGCCGTCCGAGGGCGGATGTGAAACGCCCGGAGGTTCCACTTCGGCGGAGGAAGCACCGCCGGAAGACTCGGATCCCCGAGGCGAAACATGCCCGGATGGCGGGGAATCAGAGACTCCTCCGCCGCAAGAGTCCGGAGCGGCAGGAACCAAAGCGCACTTGGCCAATCCGGCATGATGACGACAGCCTCCACTGCGGGCCGAGCGGCGAGGAAGGAGACGAGGTGGGGAAGGAGGCACCATGGGGGGTTGCACCAATTGGCGTCCCCTATCCAGTCTTGGAGAAAGGCGTCCGTCCCCGCGCTCCCCACGTCCGCGTGTAGGCTGTTGTACCTGAGGTAGAGGGTATTCGCCGCAGAAGCAAAGTGGTCACACATCCGGCGACCAAAACACTAAGTCAGCCTACAGAAAATGGCCGGGTGTAGCTAGTAGTCGTCCACCACCCGAATCCATGACAGACGGTCCGGTATGACGTTGTCTGCCGACCGGATATAGTTCGGGTCGAGCAGGAGGTGGCGCACCGTACAAACTTGGTGCAGCTGACAGAGGGGGCGGAGGAGCTGCTTGGAGCGAGTAGTCATGCTGTGCAGGCAATACTTGACCACCTAGTTGTCGACAAGTAGTGTGAGCCTCGAAGGAAGGCCATGGGAAGCAGCCGGAAAAAAGCTGCGAATGGCCCGCTCCACCACCTGCATCTCACGCATATTGATGTGCGTTAAGGAATGGTCCCAAAACCCCCTCGTGAGGAGGGGGCAGGACACTCCCGGGGGAGCAAAAGTGGCCCCCCAACCGGTCAGACTCGCATCCGTGGCCAGAGTGCCAGCGAAGGGGACCGCATCGGGGTTGAGAGGTCGACCCTCGTAGCACCGGATGTTGGCCCACACCTCCAAGTCCAGCCGAGCTTAGGGGGAGAGGATCAGCCAGTCCCGCCAACTGCGCTTGGACCGAAGAACCATGTAGAGGCTTTGCAAGAGGAAGCAGGCCAAGGGAAACGCCAAATATAGGGAAACGGCCAGACCCCAAAAACGGGCCAAATCCCTTGCCACAACCCAGCGACAAGAACGCAAAATTCGGGCCTGATTGGTGACCAATGCGGCCTTGTCCGGCGGAACTTCAAAACGGCCATGGGCTGTGTCCACAATGACCCCCAAATGCTTCTTACGCTTGACGGGGGTCCATTGACATTTGCGCTCCTTGAATTAGATTCCCAGCGATGCAAACACACCACGTACAAACCCAGACCATCATGTCAAACGGGCGGCATCATGCATAGCCGCCAAAAATCATCAAGATAAGCCAACAGAATAGCTGGCGGTTCTCTAGTGTACACCCGAAAGTATGTAGCTATTGAGTCATCCCCCGCTAAGCGCCCAAAACGGAAATATCGAGCTGCCTTGGGGCAACTACCCGGGGACCTCAAGAAACGACCCACAACAAGCATAAACTGGGTGAAAAAGAAAGGGGCCAAGGAAAGACCAAAGGGGAGGGCCCGACAAGCAAAAATTTCATTTCCCATCCGAAATTGGAGGAAACACTCCTCCGATCTACACACGCGCAGATGGTGATAGGCATCTTGTTTCACTTCGCGCAAAACCTTTGCACAACTCGGACCCACAAAATGGGTCGCGACCTCCGGCCTTTCGCCGAGTGCTTGCCTATGAACCCGTCCCCTGCTGAGCAGTAGTGCCGGGACCAAGCTTGCCGGTTCAACAACGGTATTCCGGGAGTGGAGGTTTTGAGAGTGGCGGTCTTTGGCGGGCGTGAGCGGGGAGGCTACTTAGGCTCACCCCTCGGTCCCCACCTTATCTTGTTTCGCTTACCCAAGGTACACGGGGACAGAAACCCCAAGGGGTTGCCAAAACCAATATACTTAAGCAGCGCTGGCTCAAGTGGGGCCAGCGCGCCCGCCCCTCATCGCCCTGGGCGGAAACCTGTTAACAAGATAGTTAATTCCATGAACGTTATCAAGAACTCCTATCAAATCTAGGAGTCACCATCAGATTCCCTCCCAAACAGACCTATTATAGAACAAGGGCTCCCATTTGCAGCTATTAACAGATCTTCACATCATTGCTATGCAAAGATTGCATCACATTTGCACAAAACGTAGCTCAATCCACAGAAAAATTGTCCATCCAGCTGCTTGCTCTTTGGCCCTTTGCATACAATTGATAAATTGCCGTACGTGACACAATTCCATTATGATGATTTAAGCAACATGATCTCATTCGTCGAACGCATCCGCACCCTGAGTTTCCGTATTGTAAATGTCACCACGAATGCGATTGATTGCATCCATTTTACCGTACATGAATATAAAAATTCAGGGCACAAATGTGCTCCATGAGTGATATCATGTTGCTTGAATTATGATGGAAACTACTGTGTTAGAATAAATGTCAAAGATACCTTTGATATTCCTTCGCCCAATAAGTCACATCCCTATTTGGCCGTCAAATGGATGAAATTTCATTGTATCTGACAACCAAATGGGGATATGGCCCATGCTTTGAAGCATCTAAACTGCATTCACCGGAACATTGTAAGGAAAATTGCATTGTATGAATATGCATGGCAACCTGAATGAGCAATACATCGATTGGATTGCCAATCCATGCCTATGTTTACGTCGTTGCATGCAACAATCCCTATAGATTCGGATACACGGGTATCAAAATATCGACTATTTTCCTGATATATTTTCTTAGGATTCAACTCTTGGGCTTGCAATTAACTTCAACGCAAGCACTGAGCTGCGCTCAGAGCTCTCAGTCTATCAAATGGCATGAATGCTCGTTGATTGCATTCATTGATAACTGAAGTCGATGACAAGATCGTTCACCATTCTGAATGGCTAATGGTGGATGCTCGCAGCCTATCCATTGATTGTTTACCACAAGGGGTGGCAATTCATGCAATTGCATGCACTGCAATAATCAGGTACAGTATTAATCTGTGCTATTAGGGTTCGCCCATTTATTGACGACTTAAACAGTTAACATGAAGCGTGGACTCCGCTTTCATCACTGGTCTCCAATGGCACGCACACCCAATCTCATGAGGCAGCTCGCGCACGGATCTCGGACGTACATGTTCGCGCATAGTTTCCCTCACCCACAACAACAAAGAAATGACATTTCTTCTCTCTCACAACCCCCTTGTGCTAATTGCAGACATGTGGTCCTCATGGTTACAAACGTTCATAGAAGAGTTCAGTAATATGAAAACCCAACGCATTCCAATTTGGGGAATAGGCTTACAAAAGCATCTATGGCCCCATCTGTCCTGGCCCCTTCGCAACACTCGAGGGTGGGCAGGAAGGTCCCATGGACCGAAAAGCGTGCCAGCGAACGTTTTTACGTATTCGATGAGCCACATACTGCAAGCATATTTTTACTTGAAAACTTCCACAATTTCAATATGCTTAAACATCGGAATTCCTTAAACCCGTTTGCGGTGTCTACGCATTATTTCTGAATGAGTGAATCCTTGGAGCTAAAAACTGTGCCCCACAAGTGGCAGTTGTTAGGACGCAGTGTGCTAATCCTAGTTTAGCAAAAGCTTGTCATGTGGCAAAGCAGAAGCCCTTGCACCAAACCGGCTACGTTGGGCAACGCTTTCAAGCATGCGTGTTCGTTCGATTTTGCAATATTTGTTCGATTCATGTCCAGTCATCCCAAAGTTCCGCCAGCCAAGCAATCTAATAAGAGACTGCAAAAAATAATCTTTTGATCCTAAAACAAACGAATCTAAGCTGTTCTCCCCTTTCCAACTGCATCCAAGTAGCAATTTGGACATTGATGTGAAAATGGAATGTAACCGCATCAATCCAAAAAAATGGATCATGAAAATATTCTCGCATAACTGCTAAGGCTATTGCGCAGAGTCACCCATCCAAAGAACATGGTTTAGTCACCAGCAATGTCCATTGCCTGTTTTGTAGATTATTCCCTCAGTTCACAACAAGCAATTTTATTTTATCTTGTGCACTAACAGTTGGCTGATCAATAATGCATAAATTGTGTCGCAAATTATGGTATGCTCAATAATTGAGCATAAATCAGTTACTTCCTCTGTCCGGCATTAAATGTCCCCTTTTGATTGAGAGGCCGCATTCATACAAAATTTCATTATTTTGTATTCAAAGTTGGTTACTATTTTTTTTGCGACAGTGGACTATTCTTTTTTACGACAGTGCCAAACTACTCTTTTTTGCGACAGTGGCGATAATTGATGCGTGAGATGCTGGCATCAGATTTGCCACACCACCCCAGCGCGGTCCACGGGGCCTCCTCTCACAACGGCGCTGAAGGCGCATCTGTTCGGAGAAGGGACCAAAAGGCAAAACGGGAGCATTTGGGGATGCCCAGGGTCCCCACCTTGCGGAGGGGGGCTGTCGCTGCCTTTCGGCGATCACTTTGGCGCAGCCGAATTGGCCGAATTGGCCGAATTGGCTGAGGTTGGAGCCCCCCCTTCCTCCCCAGTTGTGTTTTTGCCGTGCTAGCCCCTTGAAATGTGCGCAATTGGCCACACGGGGCAACGGCGCCACCAACTGGGTCTGGAGAGCATTGCTCGTGCTGCCAAACAGGGAGGCCATGGCGCTGGTTGCCAGCGCCATTGCCATCCAAGCATCGACCAAAAAGGCGCCCACGTCACACGACCAGGTTTTACTGCCGGGTGGGGGCACACCCTGTGAGCCACGATCTGTGGCGGGCTGCCACTGGCAGCATTTCAACGCTTGGCGCAACCTAGTGCCCATTTGGCGCCGCCCGGCCCTGTGCATCACCCAGACCCCAGATAAGCACAGCGTTGACTCGTGAAGTTTGAGCAAGAGGAACAACGATCCCTCGGGCAGCGAACAACAGTGACATCGGCTGGTAGCGGCCAGTGGCAAGTGGCGGGTGGTGGGGGGCGGGGGCGAGCTGGTTCGAAGGTCCCGCCGCCTTCCCAGGCTGTGCATTAGTCACATTCGTTGTTGCAAAGAAGAACAATCCACTGTCGCAAAAAGAGTAGTTTGGCACTGTCGCAAAAAAGAATAGTCCACTGTCGCAAAAAGAAATATTCACCTTCAAAGTTGGAGCACAACATCATCTATGAGCTCTTTAAACACTGTCAAATTTTTGTACAGAACGCATGATCACAACAAACTAGCCAGAGCATCGAATACGGCCCCCTCGAGACCGTAATTGGACCCATTGCCAGGATGCACCGGCCTGGCCGGCAGTGGCGCTGCGCGCCCAGGAACGCCCCACTCTCAAGCGCAGCCTTTCCCGTGGACTCCACAGTGCCATGAAAGTAGAGCTGCCCACGCAACCTGGGCTCTAGCCCAATGATCGACAACCATTGTGGTGGAACGCCGGCAGAAACGGCACCGGGATCTATTTGTCGCCATGCTCGATGCCCTAGATTTCTGCTCATTGTGCAGTGACAGGTATCCTGATACCCTCGCTGCTATCGCCGCGTGCTCTAAAAATTCTCTGTTCTATCTAGAGGTGGCCACTCAAAGATGCCATCCGGTCCGTTAAGTCCGGTTCGTTAATTTTTATCAGCTGTCCATTAAATTTCGTTAAAGAAAAAGGGAGAAAAATTCAGAAAAAACAAAAAAAAATTCCAAAAAAATCGAAAAGGACCCCAAAAAATCACAACAACTGCGGCTAGTTGAAAATCTAGTATGCATAGGTTGAAATAAAATACAAACATACTCTCTAATAGCGAATTCCATAAACTATAAGTATGAATAAAACCCAAAAATCCCCAAAAAATCCAAAAATCCATTAATTTTTAGTTAATTTTTGTCTTTTTTCGTTATTTTCCGTTAATTAACGGAAAATTAACGGAAATTAACCTCTGTCCGCTATTAACGGATCCGGGTGGCCACCTCTAGTTCCATCGCGGCTTGCAGGCAGGTGGCATGCCCAAGACATGCCTCTCAAAAAGCCATGAACTCTCGCCAGTCTCGGCAGTGCAACGATTCGACATGTCGACAGGCAGATGGAGGTCCTTATTTTCTGTGCAGCTAGCCTTTCAGTATTCTGCATGGTTAGCATTTGAAGTTTTAAATGGTTGTGTCTTTCAAAGCGTTATGAACAGCCCCAGCAGCCATCTGGGGAGGGTGTGCCTGACGCTGCCATTTGTGGCGATTTTTCTAACTTTGCAGAGAAGGACGAGCACGCCTTCCTTCGAAACTTCGCAGTGAATTTTCCAGCCTCACATGCCCCGCCCGTGGTGGCGGAGTGCGCTGAAAGCAATTTCGACCGTGACTCCGCCGATTTTCGGACTTCCGATCTTCGGATGTATATCTGGTTAGACGATAAAATCCACGGTGGGCATCGACGATCGGGTGGTTTTGTTCCCGGAAACATGGTTTTGCCTCGTCTCAGGATGGCTCCAATCTGATGTTTCAACGGTGGCAGTAGATACTCATTTCTTCGGGCGCAACGTCAAGTGCAAGTCCACCCTCTTCGGGGAACATTTTTTGGGAACCCAGCCCCGGCCTTGAGATTCTTTGACGTTCCTCCTGCGTTGCCCGGATTCAAAGTAAGTTCTTGCAGTACTGCAATTTGCGCAATACTTAACATTTTTACTTGAAATTTTGACCAGGGCATCACAGGTGAGTTCACCAAGCGCATCAAATTTGTTCTAAAGCACGGGTAAGTGGGTGATATCAATTTGGCCTCTCGAACAAAAGGCGCGATTTCGATTGCGGGCAGAGGAAGTTTGATAATTAAATCAGGTCGATAACCGCACCTAAGTGTGTGTAGTGTTGCGTAGCTTTAAATCGACTTACGTTGATTGAGTAATCAAACTATTGAAGTGACATTACTTCAATGGTGTCTTCAACAAAGAGTATTTGGTGTGCTGGTCCCACATACCTGAAGTATCGTAGGAATAAACACAGTTTGTAATTCTGATTTTGGAAATTCATATGGAGATGCTTCATTGATGAAGAACTCCATACCTGCATGCCTTGACTAATATTGTGTATTTCCAGTCAGCATTGCTGACGATATGCCACGCATTCTTTGTAGTTATGGCCATAACATCTGTTTTGATTTCCAAGGAAGATGATGGCCATGGCTGTTCTTCACAATTGACAGCAATAAAAGATGCTTGAATTCATATAGACACAAATTCATACCATGAATGATGAGCGAGTGGGAGCAGAGCAGGATACAGAATGGCCGCAGGAATTCCCTAATTGAGCCTTGGTCCGGTTATGCAAAAAGCGCACCGATCTGGGGCAGATTGATGTTGTTTTTTGAAACCAAGTACTGATGTTTCTTATGACCGTATTAATAGTGCACTGGCCAGTGCGGTTCATAGTAAGAACATGATGGTGTGCCACAAATTGGCATGTATTTAGTGCTAGAGGTGGTCATTCAAGGGTGCCATCTGGTCCGTTAAATCCGGTTCGTTTATTTTTATCAGCTGTCCGTTAAATTTCGTTAAAGAAAAAGGGAGAAAATTTCAGAAAAAACGAAAAAAATCCAAAAAAATCAAAAAAAACCCCAAAAAATCACAACAACTACGGCTAGTTGAAAATCTAGTATGCATAGGTTGAAATGAAATACAAACATACTCTCTAATAGCGAATTCCATAAACTATAAGTATGAATAAAACCCAAAAATCCCCAAAAAATCCAAAAATCCGCTAATTTTTGGTTAATTTTTGTCTTTTTTCGTTATTTTCCGTTAATTAACGGAAAATTAACGGAAATTAACCTCTGTCCGCTATTAACGGATCCGGGTGGCCACCTCTATTTAGCGCACATAGGGGTTCATGAGTTCAAGGGGGATAACTTCTAAAAATCGCAATTTCCCGATATTGCAGCATCTAGGATATTGTCGCCCATATCGTGGATATGGTCAAATCCTGATATTCATATGCAAATCCCGCATTTAGCGAGCCTAACGTTTGTAATCACTACTAAATGGGCGTCATATCCAAGATATTATCCTGCATATGGGCCCTGCCGTAGTATATAGGCGTCAAATTCATTCAACCCTTCTGCATCGCTACGTTACTTTTGATTTTTTTTCCAGAAGAAGAAGAAGAAGATTTCCAGACCTGGCACTACGACAGTTCATTGTGCATGTCGCCACCGTGGTATCTCTTGAATTCTCCTCTGACTACCGTCCTAATGTGTCTGCCCACCTGGCCCTACGGCCCCAACGCCCCTCTAGACTTCTAGGTCCGCCTTTTCCCCGCTTGGGGTTATTGAATCCCCTTGATTTTTCTCTCAATTTTGGCACCTAAATTGGCCGGCGCCCACCGGTCTGTACTAGGCGGTGGCGCCGGTACTAGTCAGCCGCCCACGGGTCCCTCCCGCTAGCATCATTGCAAGTACCTCCTGGGTACGGACAACCGCGTTCGTGTGCGCAGCGTACGCTGTTCCATGAGCCGGAGGGGCGGGCGTCCCCCCGGGCGCTCTCCGGCGATGCCCCCCTTGGGCCCTCATGTTATTTTGAATTTTTCTGATTTTTTTGGTGAGCCTTGAGTACTAGAGGATGCCGGCAGTGGATTTCACTCTATACTACCCCCCTCCCCCATCCTTCCCATGGGTAAACCCCCTAAACCCACACGGGCACCTTTTCTGGGGATCCGGGTATTGGTCCCCGAGGGGGCCCCCAGAAAAGAAGAGCGGGGAACTTTCGAACGGCCCCGCGATTTGAACCCGCGTGGCCGGCACCCCGAACATGGGAGTGCTGACCTCTTTGGGCCAAACCCGGGTATACGCTCAAGAGCACCCGCCCCAAGAAGAAGAAGAAGAAGAAGAAGAAGATTTCCTACAATTGGTGTTACGACAAGGATGTGCATGTCACCGCCATGGTATAACCAAACATATATGGAACAGCCGCAAAATGTCAGTTGGCCACATCCAAGGCCGCGCATGTCTGTCCCCAAAAATAGGGGCCCCACCCACACAAACTCACAGTACAGGGTCTCCGTGCAAATAACCCATATCCAAAAGCAGATGAAAAGAGGGAAGCCTCCCAGAAACAGGAGAGACTTTCCCAGCTCAGTACCCCTACACTCACTCCCTCGAACCGACCTGAGCAGACTCAATCAGACCTATGACCTCACGAATAAACCTCCCCAGCCGAGAACCCCGAAACCGAGCAAGCCACATCCAATCCCCCACTCTCGCAGCACCGACAGTACCCAACAGCCACTCCCTCTCATGCATAATCCCTCTGCAATCCCACACAAGGTGCTCCCTGGAGAAGTCCTCCCCATACAGTGGACAAGGCGCCCACTCTGTGGAGTCCCAGGGCCCACTGAAGCTCCCCAGATGACAATGTGCCGTGAGGAAACGCGCCGCGTAAGTAATGTCAAGCCTCCCTCCGAGCTCCGCGTCCTTGGGTCTCCACGCGCATCCGACCGTCGGCAGAGCCTCGCGAAGCGACGACCCCACCGCCACCGTGCTCCACCACGCCTGCCACTCTCGCATGAGGGCGCAATCTATGGCTCTCCTGATGACTCCTCTGGTGCGCGGGAACGGGACGGAGAGCGTCCACCCCACCACGGAACGTTGAAACCACGTCCAGCCCAGCTGGCGGGACAAGACGTGGTACGGAGGGAACGAGGGCCGCCAGCGCAGCCCAGTCCTTACGGGCCATGTAGCGGCAAAGGCGCCGCAGAATATGGACCCACGCAGGAGGCAGCCCAGCCAGCGCCAGCACTGCCTCGCTCGAAGTGGTGCACTCCAAACGGAACGCCATCCGAGCTGCGTACGCCAACACAGAATCCAGCTGGCCGAGACGTGTCCCCGCACGAAGGACTGACGCCCAGCATGCGGCCCCGTAGAACATCTGTGGAATGAGGGCTCTCCTGACAAATAACAGAAATGTGTAAGGATCAAGGCCCCAAGAGCGACCAATGTAGCGCTTGAGCACCCACAGCCACCTCCGAGCCCTCACCACCAACTCCTCCACCTGACGACCCCAAGTCAAGAAATCATCGAACCACACCCCTAGATAGCGAACCACCCGAGCGTGCGAAATGACCCCCGACCCAAGCCGCGCCTCAAAAGGCCCCTCTATCCACGTCTACCAGTAATGAAAGAGGATCGCATGATATTTTGCCACTGAGAATACTACTCGCCAGAAAGATGCCCAACCACAACCCGCAGTGCCACTCGGAGCCCCCTGTGCGTCCTCCCATCCCGGAAATCTTCACTCGCCCATGCAGCTAAATCGTTTGCAAATGCCTGTATACCTACCTCCCAGATCCTACCCAGAATCCAAAGAAGATCATCAATAAAAATTGTAAATAATGGCGGAGAGAGCGGAGAACCCTGCGGCACCCCGCACTCGGGGCGAATCTCCACCTCCGCCTCCCCGAATCCCAAGAAACTATGCCTACCCATCAAGAACCCCTATGTCCAGCTCACTATATACCCCGGAACCCCCTTCCGTCTCAGCTTCTCAAGCAAATCCGCCTACCACACCGTATCATATGCTGCCTGGATATTTAACATCACCACCTGAACCTGGTGCCGCCGGCGAAACGCGGCCGTCACGGCCTCCGTAATCTGGCAGCATGCCTCCTTTGTCTCTCTACCCCGTCTGAACCCATACTGATGAGGCGATAAAAGATGTTTAGATTCCAGGAAATCCATCAATCTTCTGCACATGATTTTCTCCAAAAAATTTACCCATGACAGACAACAAGCTGATTGGCCTGTCACTTCTAGGGGAAGAATAATCCTCTTTGCCAGGTTTTCGCAAGGCAATCATCTTTGCGGTGCGCCAGGCCAGAGGCACATGGCCCAGCACCAAACACCCCTGATAAATCCTGACTAACCATGGCAAACCGTCATCAAACATCTCCTGTACACTATGGCTGGAATCCCATCTAGGCCCGGCGCAGACTCCCCACGGGTCCTCCTAATCACGAGTATAACCTCCCCACGGGAGACTGCCGGGGCCTCGCCCTGGCCCGGCGGCCTGTGCGTGCTTCACGCGTGCTCTATGGTCCTCTGCCGGGTGCGCCGTCTCCCCCCCCCACACTCTCAAGGAGAGGCGGGAAGAATACAGCTGCCAAGGCCGTGGCCTTCTCAGCATCAGAGGTCAAAATACTGTCCCCCTGCGCAAGGTCCTTCACCACTCCCACCGTTCCCTCCCGCCGCAGTTAGCGGTACAGGGCCCAGAAGTCCACAGTGGACGTCCCATCGCATAGGCGCCGCCATGAGGTCAGCTTCGCCCGCTCTAAGGTCCTACGAAAGAGTCTACGAGTGAAGAGAAACTCCTCTCTATCAACTACCCTACTCGTGCTAATCCACCTGCGCCAAGTCACGGTCATCCTGCGACGGAGGTCTGTAAGTGCTGGCGTCCACCAGGGGCGGGAGTACGCGCAGACACAGCGCCTCGGAACAGTCCGCTTGTGACGTGGTTGCTTGGGGTTTAGGCTTATTTGACATTTCTGAAGTGGTGCTTACGTAATTGGCTAAATCGACCATTTGTGAGTGTTATTTAGAGCTTCCTGGTTCCAACGCGCTTTTAAACGCCCAATTCCATTAAGAATTGACGAAGATATAGCCTCCTAAAGTTGTAGTACTGAGGGCCAGGGGGTCGGGTGTTAGACGCTTGAAATTAGAGGACAATGGGTCGATCGTAGGTGAACGGTGGACGGTGATGATGTGCCTGGACGCACACTTGACTTGTCTTGTCTTGATGTGACAGCGATGGACCCGCGATCGGGCATTGCGCATGCGGATTTGTGCGCACGCATGCTGTGAAACCGTGTAACATCTTCGGCCCACTCTCTGGCCTCCCGCGAGCCAGCGAACCACCACCGCGCTGCGCCGCCACCTCTCGCCGACAGCAAGCCCCGGGGATCGATCCCCGTCGAGCATTGGGCCCACCGCGCGACCAAGGAAGCGACTGCCCTGGATACGCCCACCATCCAAGGTGGAGAGCGCCGGCTGACCTCCAACAGCCGAGCCACAGGGCAGGGCGAACCCCATCACTCCGGAAACCAGCGGCTGCCGACGGGGCCGCAACAGCGCTCAATCACTCGCTGGATGGCCGTCGTGAGGTACTCGACGGCCATGTCCACTGCTAGCGCATCTAATAAATCCCCCTGACACTGCGTCGGGTCCAAGGAGCAAAACAGCTCCCTGTTGAACTGGTGCCAGTTTGTTTTGTGCCAGTTCCTAAGCTCCCGCGTGGCTGCCTGCTCCACCTCCTGGTTTATCGTCACTATAATCAACCTATGATCTGAACCAACCTCTATCTCAAGATGAACCCCCCACTCTGCTACATGGTAAACTAACGCAGAAGAAGCAGCCAAAATATCTATCCATGATGTGTTGCCATGGTCACTATGAAAGGTGGCCGGCGAATCTGAGTTATTAAGCACAAGGAGTTTTCCCTCGCCCAGAACTCCCTCGACAAGTCTACCCACATAATTCACTTCCGTGTCTCTAGGCCCCCACAGAGGGGAATGCCCGTTACTATCCATCCCTAGGAACACAAAATCGGAGAGCTCAGAAGCCCGAGCTAGTGCCCTGGTGAGCTCAGCTGCGCCTTCACCATCTGTGTGGTGGAGGTACGCAGAAATAACGATTAGCTTCAGGCCTCTGAAAAACAAGGACGTCCACATCACCCGCTCTCCCCCCTCGCCGTCAAGCCTAAACTTAATCCTTTTCTTTATCAAAATCGCCACCAACGGTTTGGCAACACGCGGAAGAATCAGCGTGTAGTTTCCCCACTGATGGCGTTTTGCGCCCTCCGGTGGATCCTGAATTAAAAGCACGTCCACCCTATGTTCAGCTCCCACTAATTCCGCCAAGTACCATGGCGCAAGTGAAGCCCGGGTATTTAAATGAGCCACCCTAAGAAGGTGACTCATTGCGGATGCACTTGCGTCCCCGAGTCACCCACCCCCACCCCCATGTGGCGGTGTGACTCCGTCGGGTGACTGCCCATGTGCTTCCGCACAGTAGGCCTGCGGTGGGGTGTACGGCCGAACCCGCACCACCACCACCCCCAATTTCATGTAACCCAATTTCAGAAAGCCCTCCAGTACTGGCCTCGCCATGAACACCCGAACGGACTGCATTGGAATCGCGTCAACATTGCCTCGCTGACTTCCCCCGCCTTCCCCCGTCAGTCCCACCGCTCCCGCCTCGCCCGACTGCGCACCCCCCCTCGCGGTGGCCCGCCGCTTCAAGTGAAGGTGCGCCGCCCGAAGCGCACCGAAATCCCCATGCAGATGCTCGGGGACGAGGCCGAGGGACCCCACGATCAGTCGCCGCCCCACTTCCCCGTCATCCATGGACGGAGAAATGCCCATGGCGACCAGAGAGGGGGATGCTCCAGGGCGCTGGTGCTCAATGTGCCACTCTCCAAAGCCGGGGACCGTCATCCCGGCGCCCCTCGCGGCCTGGCCCGAGAACAACACGGCCACAGCGGGGGCCACCTCAATCCGCACCGCCCCGCGACTGGTTTGCACCAATGTGCGGATCGGCCGGAGGCCGTCCGCCTCCGCGCCCGGCACCCCCACAACGACCGAATGAAGCGCATCCTCGAAGGCGGCCAGCTCAAAAGCGCGCGTGAGCCAGGCCGCCTCCGAAGGGTGAAGAAAGAAAGTGCGCTCCGCGACCCATCCAATGGGCTCGCGGGCACGCGGATCCACAACCGGGCGGCCAGCAACCTCCGCCCAACTGCGCCCATGGCGCCCAGCACCCGGGCCAAACGGCCCCTTCCTTTCCTTTTCCATTTGCTTGTGGGCCCGTGCCAAGTCTTGCGCGGCCCGCCGGTTCTCTGCCATCGCGGTGCGAAGGCGCTGTAGCGCCATGCCCGCGCATAATGTCTCCATGGCCTAGCGGGAAGCCGAAACATGCATGCGCAAACTGGAAGTCATCCCACCTAAGTCCAGCGCCAAGACCTCCTCCAAGCATGCGCGCGTCTGCTCCATCACTCCCAGCGCCTTCTTCAGGGCGACCTCCGTGCTTCCGCTGCCATGCTGTGCCGGATCCGCACCACGCGTCGCTGCCGCCCCCGCCGCTGCATCCACCTCGGCAGCAGCGCCTCCTCCACCTCGCTAACCCCGCTCCTGCCTTTGGGGGGGCGTTTTCTCCACCATGGGCGATGCAATGCCCGCCCGCTTGGTTTTCTTCGTGTTTCTGCAGCTTTTCCTGGCCGTTTGCCACCCTTCCGCCAGCTCGCCAAGGTTGATCCCCTCCGCAGCTCTGTCGCCGTCCGTCCCCATGGCGTCCCCGTCCATTGAAAGCCGGCTTTTGCGTCCGGCGCCTGATGGCGCCGGAGTCCTTTCCACCGAGGTCCCTGAGGCCTGGCCAGGTGACCCTGGGGTCCCTGGCGGCCTCGAGGGGCCTGCGCCGCTCTGATTGCCTCCCCGCCCGGGTGTAGCCGTCCGGGCGAGGGGCCTCCTCTCCGCCTGTGCCAGCTCCTCGAACTTGGAGGTCGGGGCCTTGGAGGCCATTCCCTGTGCAGCCGCCCACCACGCGGCATCCACGGTGGCTGTTTCCCCGCCGTCTCCGGCCAGCCGGGCCCACAGCTCCTCTCGGCGCTGGTTGTTGGTCCGGCCTGGCGCTCGTCCCCAAGGAACACCATATTTCTCCATGAAGACCTTGAGCCCCGCGGTGTGGAGCTCCGCCAGGTCCTTGCGCTTGAGTTCGCGCTCTATGGTACTGGTAGACCATGGTTCCGCGCGCTAACTCGTGCGGGAACCGCACCCAAAGTGCGCTGGGCCCGGGGGCCCAACCCAGGGTGCCTAGGGAGTTCCGCACAATGGTCAGGAAGAGCAAGGCTAAAAGAGCTCAGCCGTGCCAAAAAACATGCAAAACACCATAAAAAGTAAACCCCCATCGGGGGTAAGCAACACGTCAGGAATCATTTGCGTAGCTGTAATTTGGCAAATTTGCCAAATAACAAACTTTAAAGTTTGTGTGTGCTGTGTACAAATGGATTGGTGTAAACTTTGGAATGGTCATAAACACATGGTGAGAAGCTTGGGCAAGGGCATAATCGGAATACGAGCACCCTTTGATCCTAAATACAGATACCATACTATCCAAAAGTATTTGGTGGTTGCATCCTTTCTGGGAGGTACACGAGCCCAAAGTTTTGTGTCATTACGCCTTTTGTGTCATAATTTCCGGATGTCTCAGGGACGTTTGCTGTGAGGTCCTTGGGGCAGTGGGTGGCATGCACACAAGATGAATACACTACAGGGGGCGGGTTCATCGGGCCATGGGCTGTTTTTGAAACAACTTCAACAAGCCATGATAATAATATGTGGACCCACAGGCTATAGGGAAGGCGGGATGGAAGCTGCACAGCAAGCACTCATCCACGTGTTCCACAGATGTCGACCTTGGACCACTCGTAGAGAAGTTTTTAGCGGGTTTTGATGTGTGCGGGTTTTGCGACCTCCATATCTATGCCCTGACTAGTTTGGGTGTGTTTACAGTGGTTTTGTATGGTACAAAGAGAGCAGATGTCGATAGGCGCCTATGATTGTAGAAATTAAGTGATAATGTAATGAATGATCGCTATGGAAAGGAACTGAAGTGAGTGCTGTGACAGGCTATCCAACACAGCCGAGCACCCTGTGGATAACAATTGAAAAAATATAATATTCTACATGTAAAACCGTGTTAACAATGCAGATCCCGGTTGGACCACTAGTGGGTGGCACATCAAAGGACCCAATTTTAACACCAAAAAATATGTGACGCAATTGGCAACCCGCTGAGTACCTAGTGGGTGGCACCCCAAAGGGTCCTATTTTTAACACAAAAGACCGTATCATATAATCGACAGTCTGAATGAATGCCCAGTGGGTGGCACCCCAAAGGACCCAATTTTTTACACCAAACCCTGTGTCACACAATCGACAAGCCGGTTAAGTACCCAGTGGGTGGCACCCCAAAATAACCCAATTTTTGTCACAAGAAATAGTGTGCCATCATCACCAACATGGGTGCCAACCTGGCCTGCAAGACGCAGACAACAACGCGCAAAAAGGTATGCTAGTGCATGATGGACAAAAAAGTATAAGATCACCAGAAATACACGATCACCAAAAAGTACACGATCACAAATACATGATTGCTAAAATCGTGTCATTTTACCGATGAAAGTACACGAAATTTCCACCTTACATTCATGGATAACCCTATAAATAATATGGTTGTACATGAATTCAACCATGTACCCAGCACCAACATGCAAAGCCGGGTTCCAAATTATACGAGTTTTACATGATTTTACATGATTATACACGATTTTAACCGCATAAAATGGCCGATCTTCGAAGATCTAGAATTCTAGAAGCGCAAATGGCTGAATAAGCAACTGGGGTCGTTGCAACCCGCACCCCCGTTGGGTGGCTGCGCTGCATTAGAAAGGTATTCCAGAAATTGCCCCTGCTGTGGCCAGAACTGGCTCAGCCGCCATGCAATGGTCTCTAGTGCTACGTGCACTGGCCTGATATGGGGGACGCCCTACTAATGGCCCTTGGTGTGGGGGACGCCCTGCCCAAGATAACTATCCTCAACCCATGGTAACCATTCTAGGTATTAGGATACGGGAGTAGGAGGGGTGGTCCTGCCTAGGTCCCCGTAAGGACCTAGGTGCCCGGCGAGGCGGGTCCATGGCTCAAAGAGGGCAGGTACCCCACACCCACACGCTTTACGTATCATTGGTTTCGGAGCCACCTGGGGGTGGCTGCCACGTTTTCGTCTGGGCGGGCGAGCGAGCCAAGAACACCGGGCCCCTTCCCCGGCCTCCTCCATGGAGGCTAAGGAGACGGATCCTGAAGCCCGGAAGGGCACGCCCGAATCTTCGGGCAAGGAAGAGACACCCCAGAAGGGGACGCCAACCAGTTCGGTCGGTGAGGACATTACAGCCCGGAATGGGCAGGAACAGGAAGAAGTCCGGAAGGACGTTGCCGGCCCATCATCAGGTCGAGCTGAGCCCGGAGGTAGTGACTAGCCGATGGCCGAGGCGGAGGAAGCTCCAGGAGAGGAAGCCCTAGAAGAAGAGGCGCCCGAGCCGGGTACGGTGGCGGCCCTACTGAAGGCGCCTGGCATCATGGAGCTCTTGGAGCAAATGGCGGCTGCTGCGGCCAAGCAGGCGAGAGAGAAGCGGGATGAAGAGACCGCCGAGAAGATCGCCTCCTTGGAAATTGCAGCGGCGGCGGCTCAAAAAGAAGCCCAAAGGAACGAGGTGGCGATGAGGAAGGCAAAAAAACAGAGCCGCCAATGGCATGGTTTTTGGTGTGTTCGCGGGCGATGCGCCCGCCGAGGCGCCCGATGGGGCCGCGGGGCCCCCTCCGCCGGATGGCCGGCGGGCCTTTGCAGGGCGCTCGTGTCTTCGGATGCGCAGTGTGGGCCCAGGCCTACGGAATGGCTGGGCGCGGGGCGGCCGTACGCGCAGTGGGTGCGCGCGGCGCCTTGCGGCCTGCGGGTGCAGCCGCTGGGAGGCGAGAGCGGGCACAATGGAATTACAGGCTGACATGCGGGGTCGGTCACATGACCCCCGCATGCAGTAGTACACAGTCGACAGAACATGTATCGAATGTACCCGTATCGATAGTATCTCATCCCCGAGTACGGCAGGGGCCCAACCTTAAGTACTGCAATTTCTGTAAGCTGTAACTCCACTACCGCTAACCCGTTTGGGATGATTCAAAGACCTATGGAAAGCTAATAGCCTCCTTTGTCTCATCTAGGTACAATCTTGTGTCCATTATCACTTCCCAGTATCTAAGTTGAGTAAACCGGCTACCCCCTAGTAGTTTACACAACAGTACTCCCCCCTGGGGGTAGTTTCGCCCTCGAAACATCTAAGCGAAACCCAATGGCCTAGTTGTCCTCAACGGGCCGGTCCCTCTTGATCATCTTTTTGAGTTCTTCTGGGTAAGTGAAGTTCTCCTCTGGAGTCCAGGTAGCGTCATCCAACGAATAATCTTTCCAGAGCATTAAGTACTCCTTACGCCTCCTGGAACTGGGTCCTGCCCACTGCCAACGCAGTAATTTCTCGACATCATACGGCTCATCCTCTGCGGGCTCTATATCCTCAATCTGACCCTCCTGAGTAGGGTGCGTCCACTAGAGGTGGCCACCCGGATCTGTTAATAGTGGA
>CAJHUC010000705.1:0-68134 GCA_905146915.1 Ostreobium quekettii | reverse complement strand
CGATTCCTCAGCCTCCATGGAGGAGGCCGGGGAAGGGCTTCGGCGTCTTGTACTCTCTCGCGCTCCCAGGTGGAAGCGTGGCCGCCACCCTCAGGCGGCTCCGAAACCAATTGTTACGAATAGGATGTGGGTGTGGGTTCCTGCCCTCTTTGAGCCGCGGACCCGCCTCGCCGGGCACCTAGGTCCTTACAGGGCACCTAGGCGGGACCACCCCTCCTACTCCCGTATCCTAATATGGATAAAGGTTACAGTGGGTGAGGAATAGTACGTGCCTTGGGCAGGGCGTCCCCCACACCAAGGGCCATTAGTAGGACGTCTCCCACATCAGGCTGGTGCGCGTAACATCATCATTGACCCACCAAGAAACGAAACTTCCGTTAGCACGAGGCACAATGAAAAACACCATAAACCATAAACCCCAACTGTCACAGAAGACGGCGAAGTCATCTTGCATTGTTGAACTGAAAGTGAATTTAAATGGCATACGCTAAATCCGACCCGACCTTTGGAGTGGTATAAAGGGGCGCGGGACGCCATGTGTGCGATTCCACCCATCCCGAGGGCGTTTAGGGGTTTAGGGGAATGCGCGGGACGCCGTATACCCGTCCCGAAACAAAAAATTCTGACACTTATGTTGGTGGCGCCCGCATGATGGCTTGGTATGGTGCATGCGTGTATGGTCGCCAGCCAGGCACACATGCAAACGCCCCCAAGTCGTTGATGCCCAATGCCAAGCGCCCAGCAGGGGGAGTTCCTGGTGGGGCGAGGACCACCGCCTCACTTTCCATCTCCAGAAACAGTTCCCCAGAGCCCTCCGCTGACATGTTGCATTTAAGGCCGAAGATCATAGAGTGGGGGTTGGGGATCGGAGTGGCGCTACCTCATCCATTAGGTTGGGGCGCCTGCACACTGCACGTTGTTGTGACGCCCGGCCTCAACTCATGGCCCTTTGCAAGTCTGTCAAGCCAGCGTCTTGTTGGTGGCCTACTTGTGGCGATCTAGTGCCACTCAACATCTTGGCAGAAGGCTTTGGGGACACGTTTCTAGGGACGGGACATGAGGCGGCAGTCCTCGCTCCACTGGGAACTCCCCCACCTTGCCCATTGACGTTTGGCACCAACGACTTGGGCGCTTGCGTGTGTGCCTGGCTGGCAACCGTACATGCGCCCACCGTACGGGGCCATTATGCAGGCGCTGCCAATGTGAATGCCAGAATTTTTGGTCCCGGGACGGGTGTACGGCATCCCACACATTCCCCTAAACATCAAACCTGCGCCCTCAGGACGGGTGGAATCGCAAACGTGGCGTCCCGCGCCCCTTTATACCACTCCAAAGGTCGGGTCGGATTTAACGTATGCCAATTCAAATCCATTGTCTATAAGTAAAAACCCACTGACTGGCACGCAGCGGCGCGGTTCTAGGGAATAGCCTGGCGGGTGGCCGGAGGGCGTGGTAGATATCGTGCAGCCGTTTTTTGAGGCCAGCTCGTTGTCGCTGCATCATTGTGCAGCATGCGAGTGTTTCTTGCAATGGTTTTAACAAGTGATGCAATGAGTTCAGAGCGTTGGATTCCCAAGCACAACTGTCCAATAATCCCTTGTGTGCATTGTCTATTTTGCATTATCGGCCCATTTTGGTCACTGGCGTCTGCTGCGCTCTCATCCACCCCACCTCCCGCGGGTCGCATCCCCACCACGTGTTCGTACCATTGCGACCGGGATCTCCCCCCCCCCGGGATCTGGCGCAGGCTCAGGGGAAAGGCACCCCACCCAAAGGCGCGCTCCCTTTGCCACACGCCCACCCGCCTGCCCGCACCCCTCCCCACCCTCCTCAACCTCCCCACCGCCCTGCCGCCTCGATGGAGACATCAACCCTCACGGCGGGCACAATGGCGCCGCGCGCCGCCCCCAAGATGGGATCAACGGCCGGCAGATCGCCTGTGGCGCCGGGTGCCAGGGCGAGCGGATTCGCGGGCGCGAGGCTGAGGGGATGCGGCCCGGGGGCCGCCAGGGAGGGTCGGGCTGCTCGGCTGGCCGTGATGGCCTTCCGGGACGGGGAGAAGATGGATCGGCCGCTGCGCGTGGCGGTGGTGGGCGGCGGGCCCGCGGGGGCGTGCACAGCCGAGACGTTGGCGCAGGGCGGCGTGGAGACGTACCTGATCGAGAGGAAGATGGACAACTGCAAGGTGGGGGGCGCGGGCGGCGGGGGGCGTTTTGGTTGTGTGCATAGTGAAATTTGGGAATGGATTGGGGGGCATGGGTTTGTGATGGGTGGTATTGTCGTCGGTCGACTGGGCAGTTGTTAATCAGCTGGCAAAGGATATGTGTGGGCAGCGCACCGCCACAGAGTAAGGGCGCCGCGCTCCGCCGCTCACACGCGGCAAAGTCGAAGAAGCCGCCACCCTCGATAATCCAACCCCTCGCATCAAATGGCAAAAGGGGTGGGTGGCGTCCAGGATTATGCCTGTTGTGAGCCGCGGGCATGGTGCCTTTCTTTTCTTTTCGCGGTGGTGCGCTGTGGACCGAATTCGGCATGTGAAGGAGAACTGCATTGTACGACAGACTCTGGTGGGTTGTGGAGGCCACGGAAAGAGCTCCCATGCCGATGGTTGGAAACTGTACCGTCGCCGCTATAGGATGGCGTGTGGAGGCCGCGTGGTCGCTTAGGGACTGTCGGCGGATGATTTGGCAGCAACATTCGGTTTGTTTGGCAGGTGGCTAGTCCAATCAGAGGGCAGGGAACCTGGTCATTTCAGCTCCGAAGCTATACGTGCTCGAGCGAGTGAGCAGGTACCAAACCAGAACCAAATAACGCTGCGTCGTTTTGCGCTCCTGCCACACAAGTCCAAGACCAGAAAAGGGGTGGTGGTGGTGGTGGTGGTGGGTGGGTTGGGGTTGGGGTTGGGGTTGGGGTTGGGGGGGGGGGGGGGTTTGCAGAGATGCCGACTTGGACAAATTTGGGACCGATGCTGCTGCCGACGAGGGCGTCTCTATGCAGTCGCATCCCTTTGTCAGTCTAACGGGTAGAATTGTTGGCGAACGCAACGCTTGCAGGATCCCTTTGGAAGCCGCAATTGTGCATGGAGTTGATAGTCCATGGTGGACAAAGCCCTCTTTTTTCTTTTCACAAGTCTTGATTATCTGGTGTCCACACTTTTAGTAAATGGTCCCCAAGCATATATACTAATGAATATGAAATAAATAGGACATGGTTGTAATAATATGAATGCAATAATATGAACATAGTCTTATAATATGTTGGGTGCTGCTTTCCTCATCACTATCTGAAAGGAGCAAAGGCATGGATCAATCAATCAGGATACCTGAACTTTGGTAAATCAACAACAAAGGTCACCACTCATGTCGTTCTGTTAAAACAAAAGACATCACTGGCAGTGTAAAGAGTGGTTGTATCCACATGTGCCATCTGAAGCATAGAGCACCCAACAGGGATGGGCATGGGACTGTGTGAAGCAGGATCAGTGAAGGCCAGTGTGGCGTAGTGTGACCGATTGCATCAATACCGACCTGCCTTTTTGCTTTGTCAGGATCTTTATCAAGGGCTCAATTACAACAGGACAAGGTAGTACTCAAGAAATGATTCAGGGGCCAACCACAGGCCAGGTGCTTGTGTAGTTTTTGCACTGCCATGGTTACTGTCCTGACTTCATTTCCTGCATTATTCACAGCCCTGCAGTCATGCTACGCCACCAAACATGTTTTTCCGATCTGTTTCATACATTTGCTTACTTTCTTTTTTCTCTGGCTTTTCGCAGCCATGTGGTGGTGCCATTCCTCTGTGCATGGTTGACGAGTTCAGCCTGCCCCCTGAGATCATCGACCGCAAGGTCACAAAGATGAAAATGATCTCACCATCGAATCGTGAGGTGGATGTCGGCAAGACGCTGAGCGAGACCGAGTACATCGGCATGTGCCGGAGGGAAGTCCTGGACAACTACCTGAGGAAGCGAGCCAAGAGCAATGGTGCGACGCTCATCAACGGGCTGGTGAAGAAGGTGGTCGTGCCAGATGACCCCACGGGGCCATTCAAAGTGTTGTACAACAACTACGATGGAGATGGCGGCAAGGTGAGGCAGGCCAAAATCTTTTATCTTTGCATTTGTTGGAAAATTGCAAACAGCTGCAGTTGTGCCTGACATGTGACAGTGGCGACGTGAAGGCGCACTATCTTTCCCTTTGGGTATAGGGAAAGTTTTCTTTGAAAGCATCTGTGGTTGGTGCCACCCTGTGTTTTGCTCAGGTTCAAAGTTTTCTCTAACTACTTTAGTCAAGCATGATTGTGTGTGGCTCTTGCGCCTTTGGCAGCCAATGTCTGAGGTTTAGGCCAAGGTAGACAGGGGTTGAGTGGATGTGTCTTGGTGTGCCTCCAAAAACAAGGATTCTTGAATCGAGAAGCAAGGAGATCAATGAAGTATTCGCTTGGTGGTGTTTGAAAGTTTGCGGACATGGGAAACTTTGCCACTCTGACCGTGGTGGCACGTGCGAAAGGGTATCCTCCTAATGTGCTGTTGTGCAAGTCTTGTGCCCCTGGCTCGTGCAAAGCTTGTGTTTAAGTAGACGTGGTGCAGCAGGTTATGAGCACTCCTACTTGGCAGCGAGTGCCCATATGTAACGAACACATACATAACAGCGCAAACTGTGCACCTTGGGATTTCAGCTATTTTTATATTTAGAACTTCACATCACATTTTGATGCATGTACTGCAGCATTCCTAATTGAGTAGACATGTTACAAAATATGGTCTTGGTATCAGCTTGGTATTGACCCAGATTCTTGGCTCTGAAGTCGACACAATTTGCGGTTCAGATGACTTGTGACTGAGGTTCATGTGACTAACCCATATGCCTGTTTGGTTGTCAGGGCAAGGTGGGTGAGCCAGGGGAGATAGAGGTTGACTTGGTCGTTGGTGCGGACGGCGCCAACAGCAAGGTGGCGGGCGCTATCGATGCCGGGGAGTACGATTATGCGATCGCATTCCAGGAGAGGATTAGAATCCCCGACGACAAGATGGACTACTACAAGGTGAGCTGAAATGTGACTGCTGAATGTGATGTAATACCAGGGAATGTGAAGGCGCAGTCCTGTAGATGACACAATGGTCATTTTCTGGAAGAAAAATACTGAAGATAATTTGTCACTGTGTACATGCTTTGGGATAGGGTTGCCAATAAGATGGATCTCAGTGGGTCTGCAGATCGAGTTGTGGTTGTGTTGATGATGCCATGCCAACGCCTATTCAAAGCCGCAACAATTGACCATCAATGATGTCCTGTCAACCCCCAACAGCTAATCAGCAGTTTCATTGGCTCCATTGAATAGCATTGTAACTTCCTCAGGACGATTGAAGACAGCCCAAGCATGCAGATGTCGATGTGTATTCTAACATTACTGCATCATGCTTAAGAATCCATGCGCGATAGGGTGCATTGCAAGCCAATTTTTGTGTCGAGCCATGCACATTTGCCTCCCACCCGTACAACCATCCAGTGCATGAATGTGTGCATTACAGCATTGTGGAAAATGACTTCCTGACCATGAGGATGTATTTCTACTGGTCAAGAACATCAGTGTTTCTAACGGAAGTCACAGTACTTAGCTGCAGAGCACCCAATATCAATGTCAATGGTGCACATGTGGCAAACTGGTCCCCAGACAGCAACATATTCAAAGGATTGGGATGCACCAAACAAGTTTTTAAGCCAAGTGCAACAGGCTCTGTTTTCTGAACTCCCAGTCTGATGTTCTGGTTTGGATTCAGTTTGCCAAAACGTAGCCATTGTTCTAGTGGTTGTTCGTAGCCGTTGTTTGCTCTTAGTTATATTGTAAAGAACACCCTGGAGGCAGGATACTGATTGAATAGAACCTTGGCAGGTGAGTTCTGCTGCTAAAGCTGGCTTGCTGCTCTCGGGAAATGCACACATAAGTTGGCAGGAGACACCAGACAAGTATCAACTCTCAAACTGGAAGCACACAGGCCACCCAAACTGGAAAAGCCACTTGCCAAAAGCGTGAGATACTCTCTTTGCATTGTTGGTGCTCAGGACCTGGCTGAGATGTACGTTGGTGACGATGTGTCACCTGACTTCTATGGCTGGGTGTTTCCCAAGTATGACCATGTTGCTGTGGGCACGGGAACTGTCATCAACAAGACCAAGATCAAGAAGTACCAGCAGGTGGGACACACACCCGACTACTCTTCCTTTGTGTTTGACACAGGCGGTAACGCTACACAGGCAACAGTGCTACATTGGAACAAACTCCAGTTGCACACAGTGTTTTTAATGCTCTTGTTTGTTTTGCATTGAAGAATTTTGAATGTGGTGTTATGCTTTGAATTGGAAAACAATATACACCTAGTGGCATTAGAATAGTACAGTGGCGAATCTCTTTCCACTGCTCTTTGCCAGCAAGCAGAGCTTCAAGGGTGTGCATATCCCTTGTTCTCAGTTGCAAATGGGGCATCTCTCTTCCATCTTACCACAGCAGCAACTGACGTCAGTTTCAATCGGCTGACTAAATGCTCACCTGACAGGCCACCCGCGATCGGTCACGCGTCAAGACTGAGGGCGGCAAGATCATTCGCGTGGAGGCCCACCCCATCCCCGAGCACCCACGCCCCAACCGCGTCAAGGGTCGTGTGGCACTGGTGGGCGACGCTGCGGGCTACGTCACCAAGTGCTCTGGCGAGGGAATCTACTTCGCAGCCAAGAGCGGCCGGATGTGCGCGGAGGCCATTGTTGAGGAGAGCGAGAGGGGCACGAGGATGGTGGGAGAGGCGGCGCTGCGGCTGTACCTGGACCGGTGGGACTCCAAGTATTGGGCCACGTACAAGGTGCTCGACATCTTGCAGAAGCTCTTCTACAGGTGGGCCTTGCTACACATGAATTAAGAAGGATGAGTGTGGCTGTGGCGAGAGCGTAGTCTTTCATCTGAAGCGGCAGTTGTTGTGGCAGCTGGCTATTTGACCTTTTCTGTGCATTATCTATGGAAGATACCACGATTTCAGCAAAGAGACTGCCAAAAAGACAGCACTGGATTAGGGATGGTACCCGGGCTGGCAAAACCGGACCCGGGTACCCGGAGTTGTCGGAACTTGGGTACCCGGGTGTACCCAATACCTGGGTACCCGCGAATAACTGGGCTGCAACACAGCCGGTATCCTAGGGACCAACCCGTCGGAGCCCAGCTGCATTTTCTGCAGACCGCTGGTTGCCCCAGGTGTGTAGAGATGTTCCAACCCGTCAGATTCCCCGATTCCGGCTCGCCGGCGCCACGGGATCGACCAAGCAGCACCATGTCGATATTCCAACCGGTCAGTTTCCCCGATTCTGGCTCGCCGGCGCCCCCAGATCTCCAAACGTGCGGCCCAAAGAAGAGTGTGTGGAGAGCATCGGCGCCGTGCACGATCGCGACGCAGCCACACACAGTGTGGACGGGGGCGACCTTCGGAAGCCAGCGCGGTGCGAAGCTATGCACTGGCCGACCGCTGGTCAAACGTGCTGTACCCGGGTCCGTACCCGGACCAGGGTACTGGCAGTACCCGGGTAATCCGGGTACCCGCCGGTACCCGCCTGTACCCGCCTGTACCCGGGTACGTACCCGTACCCGCCTGTACCCGGGTACGTTGAAATCCGGTTTGATTACATTAACCGAGCTCCGCGGCAGCTGAGGCCATGTGGAGGTACCCGGGTACGTACCCGTACCCGCCTACCCGGGTACAAGGGTTGGCGGGTACCCTGGTACAAGGGTTGGCGGGTACCCGGGTATGCGGGTACTGGAAAAAACAATACCCGCCCCGGGTGCCCGGGTTTCCTGTACCCGGGTACCATCCCCACACTGGATAGATGCTGGAGTTGCTCAACTCCGTCGTTTTGAAGTCCATTCTCGCATGTCTTTTTCCTGCTGGACATCCTGCTGGAGGCCTGCTGGCAACCTTCTTCAGTTCTTTGTTGGGAAGCACGTGATTAGGGCTGTATTATCTTCGCAGCAAGTTTGTTGTCAGTGCACTCCAAAATCCCAAACCAGACAGCCAAGACAGCCACAGTTCGCACGAAACGATGGCGGCCCCAGCAGAGTTGTCGTTGGAGTCCCCCGCGTTGCTCAGCTGCCACTGCCGTCCTTCTGTCCCACTGCCGTTTCCCCCCCTGGTGTCTCTTCCAGCGTCTCAATCTTCTGTTGTTTGGGACATATCCTGACGAACGGCGGCCACACAGGTCGAACCCTGCTCGCGAGGCCTTTGTGGAGATGTGTGAAGATGACTACGTCCAGAAGATGACGTTCGACTCGTATCTCTACAAGACAGTCGTGCCGGGCAACCCCTTGGATGACGTGAAGCTCCTGGTCAACACAGTCGGGTCCCTAATTAGGGCAAACGCTCTGAGGCAAGGCAAGGGCCTCAACATCTCCTTTGGCAGCAAGCCCAACGAGGAACGCGCTGTGGTCTGATGAACACTACGGACCGCCGTGCTTCCTCGGTTCAGCCAGAGTGCCCGGGCTGCCAACCAAAATGGGCCGCATTTGGTGCAACTCTGCGGGATTTTGAAACAGGGTGCGCAGCGTCTCTCAGGCTGAGGTGGGAACGGTTCATGTACTGCTGGATATTCAGAACCGCTGGTGTTTTGCTGAGAGGAATGCGCGCCCTGGGGAATTTTTCAGTGCTTCCCAGAGCCTTTCCGCGTGGTAGTGAAGGAACGTATGCAGGCTGACTTGTGTTGATCGTTTTGACTGTCGTGGAGTTCTTGGGTGCCAGTGGTTCCCGAATCTTCATTTGCGCTCTTGAGGAACCATGAGAGAGAACAATGCTGTGGTGGGGGTGGGGCAATGTGTGTAGACACTGCTCGGGGAAGCCGACTGATATATGACTGGTTATACTTGTACATAGGTGTTGTACATGCTGAGGCGAGCGTTATCGCACATGTTTAACTATACTTCCTCGATTCTTTCACTCCCTTTTCTTTCTTGCGCAGTCTCCTTGACCCGCCTGCGTGTTTCCCACATAACGACGGCATGAACAAATGGCACTCAAAACCGGTGGGGCCCACCGTTGAAACTTAAAACACGAGGCACCCGCAACTATTGTGCCCCATTCCCTTCGCAGTACTAATATGTAACGCAACCCTGAGTCAGCTTCTGAAACCCGTATTTTATCACCATCCCACAGCCAGCCGGCCCTCACGCTCTTCGGGCGGGCAGGGCAGGTGCAAAACGACATCGAGTTGAGAACCCAGGCGGGGGCGTGCCCCAACTCTGCCAAGGCGCCCTTCCTCGAGTTTGTCGCGTCTCCGCCATCGTGGAATTATGGACAGGTTTCTTTCACGGAAGGAGGGTGCTGGAGACGTGTTCAATGCGGACTGATGAAGTGCTCTCCCCAGCAATGGTGCACAGGCCCTTGGCAGGCGGAGACGCACCCCTGGCACCCGTGGCAGTCCCGGCGGCGCCCAGCCAAGAGACCGCAGCCACGTTGCACGCATCGTCGGCCAGCTGCCCTTGATGGGGCAGGCCACCGCAGGCCCGGGAGGGTCCGCAACCCCCCTGGGCTCCCCACCGGCCAGAGGTTGCGCAATGCCGCAATCCGCCAAAGCGATGCCGCCTCCCATGCTCCATTTCTGGAGCAGCGACGCGCAGCAGCCTCGCGGGGGTCTGACAATTTGGCAAAAGGCATTCTACTACCCCGCTCGCTCGCGCCCAGGCGGCCAGGAATGCAGGCAAGCGGCCCAAGTTCACACCGCATCGATTCAGTCAAGCCCACCACAGCTGTGTTCAGGGGCGCGTGACGCCACGTGTGCGATGCCACCCGTTGGCTTGGCGGCACGTCAGTTCTGACAGGACCCGATTCTTTTGCCAGAATATCTTGCCAAATTGTCGCTGACCCTTCGCGGCAGCACACAGCAATCGTTGCCAACGACGGGGCGATGAGTTTTTTCAGCCCCCTCAACCCGCCGGGTGACGTCACGGCCACGCGGCGGCGGGACGCCCCCCCGTGAATCTGTCCGGCCCGCGGGGCCGTGCCATGGCCGCGCCTTTGCGCACGCTTCCCTCAGGACCAGCCCATCCATCTGCGCCCTTCACCTCCCCCCCCTCCTTTCCCCGGCCCTCCCCTTTTGCCAAAGAACCTTACCCGCTGCTTCTCTTCCTACCACCCCATCCCTACCGCCCGTCCCGAGGGGCGAGCAGTGGGGCTGCGGGAGCAACGCCAGCGTTCCCGCAGCGACCGAGGCGTGCTGAGGTCGGAGCGGTGCGACGCTGTGGAGGCCCGCGACACAATCGCGGCGTTCCTCGATCGGGTGAGCGGGCGGCCAGCGCCGGCGGATGCTTTTGGGGGGGTGGGGGATGAGGTTTGAGGGCGGCCGCCGAGGCCTGTACTGAAATGTCGGGATGCGGAGGGCAATGGGGTGGGCGGGTGCGTCTTTGCTGGGCAATTGGAGGAGATGGTGGTGGTGAGGAAGTGGCGGTCGAGGAAGGGGGATTGGGTGGGAAGGTGGTGGAGCGACCGGGTGGGGGGCCGTGCTGGGGTTCGCCGTGCCAGATACGCAGGGGACCGTCCTGGCGCTGTACGGGAGGCGGAGGCGGGCTGTGTCGGGCGCGTGTGCGGCCCTTGTGGTCGGGATTGACGCGCATCCGTGCGAAAGGAGTCGGCGAAGGCGGCGACGTCCGGCAAGAGCCGGGCCCGCTGAGGCTGCCGACGCGTGGGTCGGGAGGACCCGTGGAATTTGGTTGGACGCAAGCGTAGTGACGAACGCAGAACGCAGCGCGAATTGCTGGATCGTGGATTTCGCGCTGCGCGGAGGCGGTGCGGCGCCGCCGTGGCCGTTCTGAGTCCGCCCGCGGCGGAGAAGTGCCCAGAAACAGGCAATTTTGACCAAGAAGCACCCGATGCGCTGTTTGGGGACCACACCTTTCATTCTGCCCCAGAGGTTCCGCAAGTGGTGGCCAATCACGGGGAACCGGATCGTGGTGTCGACGGCGCCCAGTGGTGTCTGGCCTGCCTCTGGCTGTCCCCCCTTCAACGGTCGACCCTAGAGGGCGTGCCGTCCAATGTGCGCGTCCCACGGCGGAGCCGAGCGACCGTTCTGTACCCCCTGATGCCGGTTCTTCCCTAGTCTTCACAACCGGGGTGGCGAAATGAGGAATTTCAAACTTTGTCTGATTGAAGTCCGCTGGCTGGGCTTCACAGTCTCTGGACCCGCACCTCCTCTTCTGCTGAATGGTTCCCGTTGTGTGTGTGTGCCCATCCCAGGCCAATTCCACAACCCTGCCGGATCTAAGACAAGACATCGTGAACAATGTGAAGAAGGTGCACAGCGCCCTGGAGTGTTTTGCCAACGGGGAACCGCCGCCCATGTCCCCAACACTCAGCCTACCAGACTCGCTGGATGGCTGGCTGCCCCCATCCACAAGGCATAGCTCAGGAGCCACAGCGGCTGAGTCGCTCGACAGCTGGCTCCAGGACAAGAGTGGGAGTCACAAAGGTGAATCACGAAGCAGCATGTGCAGTTGCGCAAGGAAACATCTGTTTGGGCCATTTGGGTACAATAACCAGAAGGCACACCAATGAAGTTTCTCACCATAGCATCAAGCACTGTGGTTTTGAGGTTGATCCCGTAGTTTCCAATCCACTGATGCCTTCTTGGAAATGCAAGTCCACTTGGGGCATGCATTGTGATGTATGGGGTCTGCAGCCATCAAAGCAAATACATTTGTTGGCTTTGATCACTGTTGAAGTCTGGCTGGATGCTTGCAGGCATATTATTTCCAACCAGCTCTGCACACTGTGTCTATGTTAGAATCCCAAGCCGTTGTTCTGGCAAGTCATTTAATGCTAAGCTAGCTGTCTGGTCGGACAAAGGGACACTGGCCAGTGACCTGACAGGAGATTGTGCCTCTGTGACACATGGTTGCTGCGCTGGACGCAGGGAATAACACTGCGAGCAAATTAGGGTCGCCCAATTCCACAGCAGAAGCTACTACGCCCCTGGGGGCACAGGATGTTGTCCAAGGGAACTGGAACCGGCTCATGGCAACGCCCCTCCAGCTGCAAGAGACGCCTGGGCCTGCACTCCTTATCGCGGAGGGGGCTGCAGATGAGAAACCTCCCTCTACATCTGCACCTGATAGGCAACAGGAGGAACGCAGAGGTGATGGCGTAGACAAAGAGGCGAATGCAATCGAGGAGGGCGACGAAAATGCCTTGCAAGTAGAAAGGGCCCCCAGAGCAAAGCGCCAAAAGCAGAAGAAGAGGAAGAGGGGAGCCAGCATGGAGGACGAACAGAAAGAGACGTGCTCAGGGGAGTCACCTGCAGAAAATAAGAACAACATATGCAGCGAGCCCACTTCAAAATCTTCAAAGACCAAGAAGCCGCGCTCCAAACGAGACAAGTTGAGTGGGAGTGGCCAATAATTTTGCTGTTGTTTTATTGTTTGGGATGGTTGTGAGCAAGCCTGGGATGGTTGCTTGATTGGAGTTGTTGCGATCACATTTTTCCTCGATCTCATGGATCACTATTTGAAGGCCTATTTAATTGGAAGTGCTGTCCACCATGTTGGTGGAAAGGCGAGGTTTTTGTAATGAGCGCATTGGATCGCATTGCCTGCTTGACAAGGGCGCACCTTGGACCAGGTGTCAGTCGTCCAGAAGTGCTGTTCTGGCGGTCTCAGCTGCCGACTGTGAAGTGCAGTTTGCTCCTATCTGTGCAGCTCGGTCTGAGGATCCCATTTTGGCGGTGTTGCCCAGAAGCCATAGCCAAACGGAACTCCGCACCTAATTCGCACCAAATTCGTTGCCTGGAAATCGTCTTGAATACGTGTCGCCTCCTGGGCGGCGCACAATGTGAAACTACTGGCATCGATCGGTTCTTCAGTTCGGGTCGGGGCTGCTTTGTCACACGAAGTTTTGCCGCAGCTGCATGCCTGCATTGCCGTGTAAGTGATGCCCAGGAACGTGGATCCAGCTTTACCGGCCTCTCGACGCCCCACGGACTGGTTTTCGGTGGGATCGCTGCCCCGCATGAACAGAAACAGCTGCCTTACCCCACAGTGACACAATGATGACATCGTTTTGACTGCCTTTAATCTCTCCAAGTGCAACGACCATTAATGCTGCAGAAACATGTAAGATTGTGTAAGTTGCGTAAATTGTGGACGTGCGGCGAACAGAGACGGGGGCAGAGGCCCTGTGCTTACATACCCCAAACCCTAGCGCCTCACCGTCTCCGTACCGGGAAACCCTAAACGACCCTAGATGGTCTGTATCTGCAACAGTCTGGCGTCCCAGGAACTCACGACAATCGTCAGAATTTGGGGTCGTATGTATGAGGTTCCCAATGACTAAGAGCGGCGACAGTGTTCAGCACGCCCTCAAGTCCGGCACCAGCCCTCGTTCTTGGCACATCCACTCACCGCCTTGCTGCAGCCCCGGCTGCCCCACCGATGCCGTTCACCCTGACCGGCACCTTCTTCGCCGGCACCGCCCTGAAGCCGGTTAGTGCTCAGGGCAAGGTGCGTACTCACCGCGGCGCGGAAAACCGCTGCTGCAGTGGACGCCATCCTGGTCAGCAGCGGGCGTAAAGCGGGTGGCTGGGTGAGGATGCCAGATTTGTAAGCGGTCACTAAGCCCCTGTTTGCCTCACGCCGTTGGATCCCAATCTGTCCGGGAGGACAATTCGGGGAGATGGACTGGTACACAGTGGTGAAGAACCGAGCAAACAGGCGCCTAAACATCCTCTACCGCCACGGGTTGGCGCAAACGTGCGCAGGGCTGCGTCGCATCCGAAACTTTGGGCGTGGGTGTCAATTCGATTGCCGCCATCGCTGCTCCGCACAAACTGTTGGGCAACATCAAGCATCCATTCGATGCCACGCAGTCCACTTGCACACCGACCACCTTTAGCACTTCGCCAACGGCCGCACACGTTTGCTTTCTGCTCCAAGCACCGACGTCACTTCCGCGGCTGGCCTGCAGGGCACCTTCCAGGCGACGCGTGCAGCAGTCGAGTGGTACGGCCCCAATAGGGCGCTGTGGCTGGGTCCCCTCACCTACACGGGTGGCGCTGTCCCGTCCCACCTCAAGGGCGAATTCCCTGGTGACTATGGTTGGGACTCCGCGGGCCTGTCCGCCGACCCAGAAACATTCAAGAGGTTAGTGGGCTGGCGCACCAAAACATTTCCCACCCGTTAAATTTGCAATGGATGTAAGCCTCACCTATTGCACCACCAAAACCGCACGCCTCAACCACTTCTGCAGAGCCTCTTCTTGGAGGAGAGCTCATGCATTTGCCCTCAGGAACTCCTGTCTACTGTGGCTGTTCTCTTGATGTGGTACTGGTCTTCTGCCATTGACGCCAATGTAAGGCGTCGCTGTCTGAACTTCATGACGCCCAACTCCATAATGCCAGGTACCGCGAGGCAGAACTGATCCATGCCCGATGGGCGATGGTGGGAACTGTGGGATGCCTTGTCCCTGAACTGTTCTCCAAATACTTGGGGACGGATCTTGCCACACACGTCTGGTGGAAGGCAGGGTACTCGATCTACAGCGAGGGTGGCATTAACCTGGGCAGCCCAGACCTCATCCGCGCCCAAATCATCATTGTCATTGTGATCCTCCAGGTACTGCAGGCCATTATGTCTTCTGAGCTGTGCTGGGTCTCTTCGCCTATTGTTCGGGGAGTGCTCACAACATCGAAATACCTTTACCTCCACTGTATTTATAATCCAGAATGCTGCACATTCAATGCCACAACCCAGGAGTGGCAGCTGGGAAGATGGTGCCTGAGTTTGTTGTGCAGGCAAAGAATAATCGGATTGTGGGGTTGGTGTGGGCATGGGTGCCCTAAATGCCGGGTATTAGGGGATGTTGCATACGTGGCATGTAGTCGCTAGATGAGTGGGGGATGAAAGGGACTGAACTGCCTCTGCAGGTCTTGATCATGGGTTTCGCAGAAGGTTGCAGAATCAATGGCGGACCAGTGGGGGAGGGCCTTGACCCCCTGTACCCCGGCGGTAACTTCGACCCTTTGGGCCTTGCTGACGACCCGGATAGCTTTGCCGAGCTCAAGATAAAGGAAATCAAGAATGGTCGGCTGGCCATGTTCTCTATGTTTGGCTTCTATGTGCAGGCCATCTGCACTGGCAAGGGGCCTGTGCAAAACTGTGCAGAGCATGTTGCTGACCCATTCAATGTCAACGGATTCAGCACCTCCGCGAACTTAATGGGACTCAAAGTTTGATCTATCTGCTTGGCCTTACTTGGTTTGGGTGTGACGAGGCGAAAATTTATGTACATTCCTCCTGTAACGTTATGGCGCATGTGAGCGACAGGTTCTTTTGTTTGCATTGTACATTGTTGAAACACATGTTTTTCGGTGGAAAGAGGCACAGCCGTTTATGTGGAGTGGCGTTGGGCCATGTGCTCCTGGTCGCTTTGGTGGCCAAGGGATTGGAGCAGGCAATGTAGAACATCATTTTCCTGTGAGATCTACAGGTTTCTTGATTGGATGTGCTGAATGCCAGAGATGCAACAGCTGTTGGGCAGTTTTGGTTCTGAGTTGCTGCCTTGGCCGTGGCGCCTGGCCTGCACCAGGTTGTGAATGATTCCTTGAGTTGCTGACTTGCAGTCAACCCCTGCGACTCCGCGGGTTTGTGCAGAGCATATGCACCTTCAAGCAGCCGCAAATCGTAGTGGCCTTTAAGCAGCGCATGCTTCGGGTTGAGCCTTGCCATAGCTCCGCCATGGAACTCTCGCACGCCCTTTGGATGTGCTAGCTCGGGCACTGTTCGCATTTGCTGGCCCACTCTTCAAGTTTAGGGCACACAATGGCGGCACAGCATCTCCATCGAATGCTCAAGTACGGGCCCGCCTGTGTACAGTTGATTCAGTGACGTTCGTGATGCCTACATGCCACTGGAAGGGACAGAGTGCAGCAAACTGCTCCCCGCTGACAGATCTGCGGCAATTTAGTGTTCCTGTGTACCACCACATGATCTTGATCTCTACGAGAATGTGTCTTCGTTCGAAGTCGCTTCAACAGCCCCAGGGCCCATGGTGATCGTGCTGCACGTCTCTTGGGGCTGTTCATGGCTCTTGGAGGGCGCAAGCCTCTAGCTGGCCAGTGAGCATGGTCACCTTGGTGCGGCACTGCCATGGCCATTGTTGCGGCTGGCGGGGGCGGCTGCTACGGACAACGGCAGGCTGAGTGTCGGTCTTCGTTTCCGCCAAGCCGGTCTGCTGGACCTACCCCCAATGTTACAACTGCATGGCAGGCCCCTGCACAATGTACAAAAAACGGGGTCCATCGCCACAACAACTTCAACCCGAGGCCCTCGGGCCGGGGCCCCTTCCGCTTTACAGAACTATATGCCTTATTATTTCGTGAGTCAGTCCTGAGCCAGAGCACGCGCTCCCATACTTGACACTCTCACTCCTTACAAAGAGCTTCTCTTCAAGTGGATAGACGGTTGCAAAACAGGACGGAGTGGGGACCGAGGTGCAAGCATGCATAGCCGTCACTCAGCCAGCCTCAAGCACGGCAAAAGATTAAAGGCCGCCAAAACTTCCTGTGGCCCATTTTGAACCCCTTGTTTCACTGCCCAAAGGTACCAGGCGGACAGAAATGGGCTTACATATCCTATCAATGGGTTTCTGGCAAGGGGAAGGATGGGTGGGGGCGCACCGGCACGTTTGGGGCCTTACGTAAAGTTTGGGCATGCCTATTTAGTTCCTGTCACACTTGCATCTTGGGTCAGTTAAAGACCGGGAACTCAATGCTTTTGGTGCCCCTGGGTTCGGCAGGCATTTCTGGGGGTCGAGTTGGGGGTTTTATCTGGGGGCTCATCGCCTATATTGTCTCGCTTCCCGCCAAGCTTTGACACAACCAGGACCACATAGAAGTCCTCGAACCTCCAGCCCCCTTGCCGAGTGTTTCCTGTGCGATCTCGTCGCCTTCCTGGCTGTCGCTTCGTGCACGAGCGCAGCAGTTCTCGGGTCTGTGCACAAATGACAAAAGACGCATTGAATTCGCGCGAAACGCTCCAGAGCAGCACAATGATTGGCATGATTATCAGCTCCTCAAGGAGGGCACCGCCTGCGTAGCTTGCACTGGCTAGCTCGAGCCCCGAGCGTGCCCTGAACCGAACAGCCATCGGGCCCCTCCTTCAAGCGAGATGCTTGGCCATGAGCTTGGGCCTGGAGGAAAGAACTAGCCAGGGCCATAGTTCTGGGATGTGGCGCTAGAGCGTTCACGGCATGACACAACGCCCAGTCGGAGATGCCAGCAACACGGCAATCAACGCGATGATCAAGAGCGTGGAAGCATGGTAGGGGCGTTCTTGCCTACCGTCTTATGTTGCCTAACAGCTGACAGAATACTTACTTGCCATCGCGTGGCAATTCGAAGAATGAATTTACAATACTGCCACGGGCCGTCACTGCCTTCAGTACCAAGACTCTCCACAGAAGGCACAGGCTTTCTGAAAGCGGGAATGTTCCAATTTTCGACGAAGCACGCCACAAGAGTCTCATGAATGAAGAATTCCATTCAAATACACTGACGCCGCCACTGGACTCAAGTGTCCCATGGTAACCACCCAGCGTAGATTGAAGATCCACAGTGCTTTGAAATGGCTTCCAGCGCTGGGCACTGCGTGATGATAGGGACACCAAATGCGAAGGGATCCCTCCGAGACCGCTTCTCTCGGAGTGTGCCTGTGCAGCCATATGGGTCGCTGGCGAAAGCCGCGGCAGCCTTAGATTCCCCCTACACCGCAAGCAGTAAACAAACGCTGCAGCCGGCTGGTGATCGCTCCAAGGACATTCGTTTCAAGATCGCTGAGTGCCCCAAGGTATGCCTTCTGGGTTGCCATTATGTACGATACCTTGTATATGGTACCGCTATGCATGCGTAGAAAGGAGATGTGTCTTGAAGCATTGTAGAACGAAGAACAGGCTGCAAAATTTCAGGTAACATTGTTGAAGCGGCAACACCGTGAGGAGTGCATGTGCACGTGGCACCACATTCCCCACACAGGTGAGAGGAACGAGACACCCATCTGAGCAAATGACGGGCAAGCCGCTGCTCCGCAAAGCCTACTTCTCCCACAGATTGGCTCCACGGTGCCGCAGTTCCTACAAACGTGAAGCGCGCTGCTGGCAGGCGTAGTGCTTCGCGATGCAGGTCGAAGAACCTCGACCGCTTGAATTCGTAGCTGATGATAGTTAGGCGGGAGGGGTAGCGGTGCGCGACGCCATAAAATCTGCAAAGACTGAACAGGAGGTTCTCGAAACTGTCCCTGGAGAATTCCTGCACCACAGCAGCCGAAGCTCTCGGAGTGCCTTGTAAAGTCGCGCTTGGCGTTTCCAAGCGCAGCGGTTGACACTAGAATAGACGCCAGTGTGTCATCGGAGGTAAGCCCAGGCACCACTCACGCATTGGAAAGTCTGAATGTTGTTTTGTGAAGCTCATTTTCCCTACAATGAGGCTCGTTTTAAGCGCGATGGCCACTGCAAGAGTCACTCTGACAAGATTGACAATGTATCATGCCCCATAGTTTGGGGCTTGGCGCAAACTTTCCCAGGATGCAAAGCACCATGCGTTCTAAATCAGGATGCTGAGTGCTCTGAGCCCTCAGTATATTGCATGCCAATTGATCCAACTGATATGAAACATGCCAGTACACACAATGTCAGTATGTGTATATCAAATATGTCAGTACCCCCTGGTCATTGCTTCATAAGCTGAGTGCACTAAACAAGTACGCCGGGTTAATCAGAGGACGCCGTGTGCGCACAGCGCCCGCATGTCCGGCCTTGTAAGCTGAGTGCACTAGAATAATGGCGAATGTCTCAGCGTCTCGTGCACCAACTGGTGATGCTCTGTCTGATGTAATATACCTTCAAATAGCGTGAATGGTAAACGCAATCATTGTGTTTACCATTTTGGCGTCAGCATTAGTGGAATCCACACGTCAGAGTGATTGTATAGTGTACAAGGGGCAATACTGGCCCGAGAAGATAGAATTTCAGGAGACATAGCTAGATGATCGAAGAACTTATATTTTCGATGTAATCTTGCCGTCAGGAGATTGTGCTGGCCATTTGCGCCGCACTAATGGCTGAAAATTCGCAATAACAAATGTTCGGACGCACCTCTGTATAAGCCCTTTTCCGAACCGCCGGATGTCCAAACCATCCCTGAGCGTCGGCTACATACCAGTAACCACTCCCCTCGCTGCGTGGCCCGGCAGCCCAACGCGAGTGGCCTCCAGAAAACATAAGCAGAGCTTCTTGATCCTCCGCTGCCATCTAGCACAAGAGACGTGTACTCCAGATCGGTGTCAGTTTGAGATATTACACCTCGGCAGATGCGTGAACGTGGCATCATTTGCGACACTGCTGTTTGCACGCACGCACCTCCACACCCATTCGAATTTGCTGCATGATTGACTCCACTTGACCAGGCGCCTGTTTTCCAACAAAGGGGACAAAGAATGAATAAATGAATGAATGAATGAATAAGAAGAATCTAAAGTATTGAAGGTGATCCAAATGACCCGGAGGGGACAAAGAGGTAACTGAAATCTGCATATTTGTGAATACACATTAAAAATGGGCATGGATCGCTCTTTGAAGGGGACCATTGGCAATACGTCTGCCGTCCTGGGCTTGGTTGTAAATACATTCTTTGGATTGAGAAGAACCCGCGGTCAATAAAATATTCACCTTTTCGGACTTGACTAGGCAGCGGTTCATATCGCGAATGGAAGCAGGGTGGTTTTATGATCGCCATCACCGCTCAGCCGCCGTTTCTATCACCACGCAGCTGGTGCCCACCAAATGAGCAGCTACCATTGTATCTAACACTGGCTGACTCTTTGGCTCCTGTTTCGATAGAGCCATTTACTTCACGATGTATCTTCTTGGAGCGAGCTACAGAATCGATGAGATTCTCAAGGCACCTTTTGGTACTGTTCCAGGTACCAAGACGACATGCTCCAGGGTTGCGAAAAGTCACTCCCCGTGAACACGGCGTGCCCCGCGACGACAATCAAGTGGTCGATCCCCGGCATGAGTGGGTCGCCCATGGCTTCGGTTTCCGAAGAGGCGCCCAAATTCCTGGTTATGGCCAAGGACCTGTCCGCCTGTAGCGAGGAAAAATCATCCATGAGATGATGGACAGCAGGCCACGGACAATTGCGAGTGCAGCCAGAAATGCGGATTGTCATAATTGATGCGCGGACTGAGTTCACCGGCGCCTGGCCTCACGTGTGGTGGAAGTATCAGTATTGAAAGGAAGGCACAGGAGGAGCTCACTTAGCATGCACTACAGGTCAATGTCATGTGACAATACCATGCATATCTTTTGAACAACTGGTCTAGCCATTCATGACGGTGCAACAAGAATCATGCCCCGAACAGCCTGAACTGCGTTCCTCATGGAGCAAGGCAACGGCAGCCGTACGGCTCATATTGGCCTGGATAGTGTACCATGGCGTTCCGCCCGCAGTGCGTAGAAAGAGCCAATGGTGCCGGAACATATTAGTGCCAATATGGCCGGTCTCCCATAGCCACGCACACGACAGTATGCAATGCATCACGTCCCGAAAATCCCTGAGGCCAGAAGCACATTCAGCTTGCACTTTCGGGCTAAACAATTCACATGCAGTATCGGCTGCTCTCGGGCGCGCCGGTGGCCAAATCGGTGTAAGGAAATTCGTGTGGGCAAGCAAAACATCCAACGCGTGCCAAGCAGCCGCCCAAACACACACCGCGATGGTCCAGCCGCCCTGGCCAACCACTGCGGGAGATGCGACAAGCTGTGGCCAAATTTCCACCCGCGTCCAGGCGCCATAGGAGCAACCTTCCGTCTGGCGTGATGCCAGCTCCAACTCTCAAAGACAGCCAAAGGTCGCTCGGTGCGCAAGCGTTTCCAGTTTGCCAAACAGGCAATCAGCTGGCCGCTGAACTCACTGAGCGTTCCTTGCTCTCGCTTCTGGGCAGCTAGAAGGGATCCGAGCGCAAGAGGTTGGAGTCAACATGTCCCAAGGGCGCGCTTATTGACGGTCGCTTGCCGCGAAACAGCCTACCGACAGAATCTCGCGCAGCACGAGCGCGGCGGCCACAACCAGCAGCAGGACCGCGAGGGCACCCTTCGCGAGGTCCAGCTGCCTTCCAGCTGCAGCCCCTGAATTTGGCGGGTGTCGGGCACGCAGCAGGGGGCGTTTCTGGCACAGGGGAGGTGGTTGGGCGCGTAGCAGGCCCCGTGGGGAGCCGCTATCAGACATGGACGCCGGCCTGGACAGCGGTTTGGGTTGCCAATGAGCCGGCGGCCGAGGGCAAGTGTTGGCTAAGGCGGTTGCGTCTGCAAATGCGGGCGGAAGGTGGCACAGCAACCAAGGCGGGCACTTGGGCCTTTGGCGGGCCTGGATGGGCCGTGGACCGTCGCTCGGGGCGTCGGTACAATGACGTCCTGACAGCTGGTCGCGGTGCTGTGGATTGGGCGTTGCGTGTGTGCTCAACAAGGCGACGTTTTTGCATGTTCTACATGAGCTGAAAGCGTGTCAAGCTTGCAATTGTTTCTGCGCTGTATGTTGGCACGTTACGATTGTGTCATTAATTGTGATGCGGTTATGCGGTCGCCGTATCTGCAGGGAATATTGGTCGGGGAGTGGTTGGAATCCGCGGTCAAGGGATCATGGCATTGCTAACTGGTTTCGATCGAAGCCACTGGGTCATCATCGGCACCCGTCCCTTCTGAGACTATCCATGTTATGTCGTAACAACGCCGTGTGCGGCACTGAGTGACACTATTAGCAACATATGCGATTTTGTCTTGTGTGCACGCATTGCCCAGTATCGACTCCAAAGAAAGTGCTCTGTTCTGCCAGATTAACAAACGCAACGATAGCTTTCTTGTGGTGTCCCGTGCTAAGAGGAATGGGTGCCACAGCGGGGTACCCCTCTCACTGGGTACCTTCACACAGCGCGACTGCTGAGTTGGACCTGTGGGTGCATGGTACCAGCATTGCTCGACTGCACCGCGGCGACGCAGTTGGCACAAGCTTCCGTGTCAATACCTGAAGTCAAGAGCACAAGCCTTCCGGAGACGAAATAAGTCCATGACGACATCTCCAGAAATGCGCAAAGTGCACATTTCGATTCCCCACCAGAAGGGTGCAAGGGGTACATCGTAAAAGCGCGGCATGCCTTACAAAGGTAGTCCGTCTTCCCATTTCAACACTGCCATTGGGAGCTCCGGGTGCTGGCCGCATATGACGCTGTTGTTCATGAATGCGTCGCCTCCCAACCTTTTCCGGTTGGGGCCAGAAGATGTCTGCAGAATGCTGTTAGATATGATGCATTGATTTACATTGCATGAATCTGCCACATGGACATCAACAAAGCCGCAATCTGTCAACATACAACCCACCGCGGACCCCTTCACAGCAGGAAAAATCGCCCCAGCAGCCAACCACGAAGAGAAGCATCATAATTGATGACAATTTCTCACCCAACCCAACCACCCCAACGCCACAAAACTGATATCCTCAGCGCAGCGCCACCATGCTGTCCACAGCCACAAAATCCCACAAAATCCTTCCGCACAATCCCTCATCATGTGCTTCTGACAGCATGTCAACTGACGGGTAGAGCCCAAGATGGTGCCCCAGGTGAATCCAATTCCCTTGCCATTCACACTCCTGTTGGTTCATTGCCAACTCCACAACTACAATAAAAACAACATGCAAATAACGCCACAGAGGCTCACATCTCAACCGGCCAGATGACTCGTCTGGGCAAAATGTGGTACCTGATCCCTGCTGTCAGTGCGCCATCCTCTGGGGGCTTGTTTAACGCGCTGAGTGCTTCATGTAAGCGAGAGCCATGTAGGCAAGGAAGAAAAAGCCCACAAAGAAGCACACCTCAAATGCGGCGTAATTCCATTTGTCTACGTCCTCCAGACCATAGAACTGTAGGACTGTCACTTTGTTCCCGTTCCCTGACCAGACAGCAAGAACATGGTTGTCAGCATCGTAAACAGGTCCTTGGCGTCCTGCAAGACATCAGGTTTCCGGCGTTCGTGCCAACCCACAGACGACTTTGCGGCATTTTCCAACACATCTGCAATGCTTTACGTCAACATCTATCCTGGGAGACGTCTGCATCGCTTATGCAGCACGTTGAGTGAGTATACAGATATCCGGACGGCCTTTCCATGCGGAAATTGCACATTTCATTGTATGGCATGGTTTTCCATGTTTCATAAAGCAATTCACACGGACAGAAGCCCCTGAATGTCCACCGCCATGGGGACAACTTGCTGCAAATTACATCGTTGTCAGGCTCAAGGGGCAGGCCTGTAGAATGGCGCAAAACAATTGTAGAGAAGACGCATAACGTGTCTTCCAACATTCAACACACCTGCAGAAACTGTGCAGAAGGCACACTTGCTGGAACCCTTTGTTCCATGCGTGGTGCCACGGTTGATCGCACTTGGCGCAAACAAGGTGACAGTCCACATGGAACGGCCGATGGCTGACAGTTTACTATAGATAGTCATGTCACACGAATAAAAGCGGTCAGCGTACCAACAGTCACAATGCAGGCTGGGTTGTCAGGGTCTTCCGTGCAGTCCACATCGCCAGCTCCCCACTGGTTGGCCATCTGTGACCCCCAAGCATATTTGAGGAAGTTGATCTTGGAGTACCAAAACCAGTAATCTGGGATGTCATCGAAGCGGAACAAGAAGCCAGCAAAGAAGAGGAGGGTGACCACGTAAGTGGGAAGTGAAGCATTGGCCACGTCCATATTTGGAGACATGGCAGCGACGAAGTAAGCCAGAACTGCGAACCCAGAGCCAAGGTCAGGTCGCGTCACAAGAAGCCGGGGGGCACGAGAAAACAACTGTGCAAGGGGCAGCATTAGGGCAGGCCCAACATGCTGCTCTCCTTTGGGGCACATGCTTGCCCTGTCTCACTGTTGACTACAACTTCTCTGGCCAGCAGTGATACTACAATTGATGCAGCCATAGATAGCCCTCAGCCTTTGCCTGGAGGAGGGCAACACCACACCCCAATACCCTGACAGCAATTCATGCACACGATCGGCACCGCTCTATGCTCAGGTCGGCTGAGCCCTTTTTGCCAGCCATGCCTCTGGGAATGTACGTGTGAAGCATCTACCAAAACGTGGATGGGCAGTCACACAAAATAATTTCAATTACAATTTACTCGGAAAGGCTCGCACACATAAGCTCTTGGGCACAGAACAGCACATGAAATTTTATGTGCCACAGGCTTCCTGCCTTGAAGAATCTGTTGAAATCCCGAAAATTATAGGCCATTTCCGCGGCCAAACCTGGAGATCACAGCATGCAAAACTGCGGTCTGCTCCCTTGCACTGTCTGCTTGCAGTTGCTTTTCTATGCAGCAGCCGCATTGGACTTGCTCCATTGTGAACTCCAAATGCACTCGCCAGTCTCAAAGCCGCTGGCCACAAGCGACACATATTCTTCTAGCATGACGGATTTGCATTGTACACTCACCAATTCCGCAGGAGAGCGTTGCAAAGTAGATGAACCAGAACAGTGCAAAGCTGCCTTGCAATTCCACCTACCCATAGCAACGAAAAGTGGAACATCAGCAGCAGGAACCATGTGAGTACGAAACGAGCTCGACTAAACAGAAGCACACACTCGTGCCACCATCCTGCCAGACACTGCCTGGGACACAGCGAAGCCTCACTAAAGGAAACTCTGAAATCCCCAAAGGCTTGTCTTGACAAGGAGTTTCCTGTAACAGCACTTGTCTGCTAATCACAAAACGTGAAACAGTGTCTGATAAGACTACCAAAGTTGGTTGGTCAGTTTGCACGACGCTGTTAACAATAAATTTTGCTCCATGCATCCTTGGTTGCCACAACCAGCGTTTTGGCCGAGACATCAAAATGTGGAAACGAAGCCCACAGCTGCCACAACTGCAAAAGTGCATGCCTTGTGCACTTAAATATAACAAAACTAAAAGCAAAGCAATGGCTGCCAGATGTATATGGAAGCGTGAGGATTCTTTGGAGCACAGGGCACCACAACACAGAGGCCAAAATATCGAGGACATTGGTCGTTCTACCATACATGCTGGTTGCTCATTCAGGCACTGCTTCTCACCGGGAAAAAGACGACTGCACCAAAAACGCCGGAGGCTACCAATGCAATCATGAGTTCGTCCACGATTTTCGCACACATGTAACTGCAACAAAGGCAAAGGACCCCTTAGCCTTGCCCAGCAAAGCCCATGACGAATGATATGACAACAAAGTGCAGACAGGTGACAACTGCTGACATATGTTGGCAGGCAGGATTGCTGGAAAGTCGTCAGGCACCAGTAATCTGAGGCAGTTTTCGACTGCAAGCAACACGGCAGATGACAAGATGTCCAAACAATATGTAAACTCCTGATGACGATAGACAGGCAGCCTCTTTGGCCATGGCCAATTCTGTACCGTTCTTTTTGAAATTCAAAAAAAGTTCAGCACATCCGCCCTGTCTCTGCAAAATGGAAAATGGCATTAAAAAATATTTCCGAGGTGCCCATAGCGCATCTTACATACTCAACATAAGCAAGGGTTCATCTGGGCCATCTTTGGACCAAACGCCCACGAGGACCAGCAGCGCAAGTTGGCCATGCTCATTTCTACTTGCAAATGCTCTTGCTTCCCATGCCAAGCATAGAAAACCTTGCCAAACGAGCATGAGAAGATATCTTTGCAAGTGCACATACGTTATGACTCGATACAGGCCATCATTCCGTTCGCGAATAAAGAGTTGGCGCTCTGCATCATAACAAACAAGGAGAAGTTAAACCCTGACCACTCATATGTGCACAAGCTAATCGCCGGAATCTCCCATGAAAGCACGACTTGTTGAAGGACAACATAATCAATACTGACACTTACAAGAGCAAGAGGCCACACGCACTGGTAATTCCAAACTGGGACTATTTTGATGACTGTGATGTCCTTCATGCACTGCGCAACACTTGCCGGCGCAGCGAAAGCTTACCCAAGACGATGGCTGGCACATAAGATGCGGCTCCAAATGCTGGGAGTGTACACCACATGAAAAGGCAAGCAGATATGTTGATGAAATTGTCTGCAGTGAGGTCATCTCCAATGCCCCAATACAAGGACATCAAGATGAGCGAGAAGATGAGCTTGTCCCCAATGCGCGGCCCCAGAAACTCTGCACTCTGGTAGTTCCTTGTCGTGCGATACTGAAATACACAACAAATAATATGCATTCATTGGCACACAATTGTCAACCGAAATGTATGATGGATGCCTACACATCAACTTCAAATCTTGGTACCCAAATAGCAGAGACAGAAAGGTTCATCGTTCATCATGTTTGCATCGCAAACACCAGAACACCAGATAACACCGAATATGGCAGGGAGGGCATCGCTACAACAGCGAGAACCTGGCAGCAATGCTCTCCACCCCATCAGCTCAGCAACGAATCTGGACCTTCTGATTGGAACTATAGAATTTGCAGAACATCAGGATCTTTTGCTTCAATCGCAACACAGATAAGGGAATAGATGGGGCACCTGCTGGGCATCCAGCAGGCACATGTGACTCACCTTAACCAGTGTCTTCAAAGCCCACCAAAACGGTGTCACCGTTGCTCTCTTCACCTCAAGCTCTTTCATAGTCGCCTCAGGGATACTGCTGCGCTCTTGCATGAAAGTCTCCAGAAACTTGTCGCCCTCTGCCTTCAATGGCGATTTGCCAAACTTCTGAGCCAGCACAGGCCCCTGGTTTGTGCGGTCCGCCTTCACGATCACGTCTGTCAGCCACTCAGCCTCGTTGCCAGAGCTCATGGTTGTCCCAACAAACTCTGGAGCAATGGCCTCGAAGTACGCATTGGCGGCACCTGAGTATGCAGCCAGTTGGGTCAACAAATGCATCAATGAATTGTCAATCTTTGCAACACATTCGCCCACAAGAGGGAAAACAAACTCTGCCCTTGCACATTCAAGGCGATGATGGACCAATGTGAATATGGCACGAAGATCGGGTTCCTGGTAACTGTTGCCCACAGCACTGGAAATGTGTGGAAAGGCAGTGCTCAAAAGAGCTGACACTGACTGTCGCTTGAATGCTCAGATGGTGGAGCACTGTGGCATGGCACTGGGTCACAGGCACAATGACACCATGTCGTGCCTGGCCATGCAGAACCTTTGGACGATCTTGAAATCAAGGTAGCAAGGTCACTGCATTGAGGATGCACATCTGCATCCCTGCCATACATACCCCTGTCCCCAAAGTAGACAACCTCGCCTCGGACAAGCATGATGAGCCTGTCAAAGAGTGAGAAGGCGTATGGTGTGGGAGAATGAATGGTGGCACAGATGGTGATGCCATCAGACACCAACTGCTTGACCACAGTCATCACCTGAAGATGTCACAAGGACATGGCACACTCACTGCCACAGATTCGATAAAAGCAGTGCAGATCAAAACCACACAAGGGAATGCCCGTCAGCGCCTACCGTTAAGACACCTGACTTGAGCACCTTCAAGTCGTTGTCTCAGGTAGTTGTAGTGACATGTACTGTGCATTGTGCAGACGCCACAATCTACAGATGCAGTCACATGTACTGCGCACTGTGCAGATGCCACAATCTACTGTGACGCACAAGCTGGGCATCTGTGAGACATAGACAATATGTCTTCTTACAAATTCCATTCCAAAACGTCCTTTCCCTAGGTCTCCAGGGTCACAGAAGCCCAAAATGATGTGGACATCACTTACTCAGAGCAGATGCTAACGAGGTTCCGCCATAGCTCTTGTCCAAGTTCTCCTTCCCTTGGGAGACCAAAGGAGACAGTAGGAGGAAATCCGGAAAAGTTCAATTGCCCCAAGAAGTGCCAGGAGACAAGCACAAAGCGAGCAAGGCAATGAAACACACAGTTACACTCTCCCAAAAACGCATGATCGCCCACATGCATTGTGTGTGCAACTGCACATGAGAAACAGCAACTGAGACAATGGAGATAACATATGAGACAGCAGAGGCAAGTGAGCAATGCGATGCGTGGCATGACCTGATGATGTTTACACCTTGTGCATGACAATCAGTGGTACCCAAACTCTGATGCATCTCACCTCGTTGGATGTGTACGAGTCGAGACCTGAGGTTGGCTCATCCAGAAAAAGCACTCTGGGACTGGTCACCAGTGCCATGCCAATATTTACACGCTTGGCCTGCCCACCCGAGATGCCCCTGTGTAGCGCATTGCCAATCTTCGTGTCCCTGCAGACCTCCAATGCCAGCTTCTTGATGATGTCATTCACCTTATCTTTCTTCACATCCAGCTTCTCTTTGATGTTACGCTTCAACTCAGCAGTGTACATAAGCATCTCTTGCACCGTCAAAATGTCCAGCATAGTGTCTGCATAGCCGTGAACAGCAATGAGCATTCTACCTACCATTTACTTGCACTGATGCAACGTGAGGAATAAAAGAATTCCCAGTGAAGCTGGGCTGAGAATCGATGCATTCACTCGTGATTTCTTCGTTAAAAACACAGCATCGGTATATGCACAACCCTGCAATGGATTCCCTCACAGCACACTCCAGGAACAGAAACATCCACAAAGTGGTGCTTATGTTCGTATGCCATATGCTGTGTGAATACTGTAGAATACAATTGTCAGCACAGAACAACAAGCAACAACCTATGACAATATCGGTGACCTTTTGGGGTTAAGGTGTCATAATCATGTCCACCTGGCATGCCACGGATGCATCCCTTGCCACAACACTCAAAAATAAAAAGAGTGTCAACTGACAAGGCGTTCACAACCACAAACACACACCAAATTGCTCCACATAGCCTGTGTAGCGCCTGAGGAACGTCAACGTGGGCTTGTGGGCTGCGAAATGAATGTCGCCAGTGATTTCGCCAGCTGTCTTGCGCCCAGCCAGCACGTCCAAAAGCGTGGTCTTGCCACTTCCACTAGGTCCCATAAGGGCAGCCATCTGCCTTGGCAGAAAGTAACCATTGACTTTCTTGAGAAGAAAAGCCTTGGTCTTCTTGTCGACGTTGCTGGGAACCGAGTATTGGAGGTCCTGTTGCACAAATGTGCAGAATTCGTCGTTAAACAGAAGACAACAGCTATCTTTCACCGATTCTGAGAGTTTGTGCTTCGATGCATCATTCAAAGCAAATCAAATACTTTTGTTGGGAATACCTTCTGCGTTTGAATACATATGTCACATGAGCCACTGTTTCCGATGGCTGCATGCTGAGATCAGGACAATTGTTTCCGAACACCCAAGGCAACAAACAACTGCTGACATGGCAGCCTAAATTGACAAGGAGGCGTTCGGTGAATGTCATCCAGAATCAATATGGGCCTCTTCTGATCTTCAGCTTACAATAACCAGTCACAGGGCATGGACAGTCAATTGGAGTGTGGCAGGAGTGTGCAAGCAGAAAATTCAACATAACATCTGAAACCATCAGCGAGGACCTGGCTGTCACAACCCTCAAAGAAATCCCAAACAGCCGACGACCATTTGTTTAAGTTGAACAGGCAGGGCGGCACTCAGTGACAATCAATCAACGAGGTGACTGGCGGTCGCTGCGCACCAAGTTGAGAAAGCCACCTTGTTGTGGGCTGCAGATAACATTAAAAGGCTAACAAGAGTGGAGTGCAGACCGCAGAGACCGTGAGAGCAGCGTAAGGGCCAACAGGTTCTGTTGTTGGAAGTCAGAGCACTGCTCTATGCTTGGCACGTGGCCACATCAGGTCCCCAGAGAAAACGACAGACACCCCGAATTTCAGATTGGCAGCACCTGAACATCGTCTCATGGCTGGTTTCGAAATGCTGGTAATCATATCCACTCGCATGTTTGGGTCATGGGGAGGGCTCCAAGGGGTCAACGACAACCTGGCAAAGACATTCTGGCAAAAGAATCGTAGCCGTATCGAGGGAGGTAAAAATGCGACCACCGCCGTTCGTCACAGCCCCGTGACAAGCACAAGCGCGTCTGTGGCGGCGAAACCAACTGCGAACTTGTGGCTGGGCCAAGGCGGCGCCAAGGGGGCGCTCTGGCGGCTGTAGAAGCGTTGGGGTGGACGGGGGGCATTATAGACACACGACCGTAGGCGGATTCCAGCTGGAATCCTTGCAGAAGGCACCCAGCTGCCAGGCATTACGCCCATCAACTTGGCGCCATGGCCAGACCTTGGTTGGCCATGGCTCGAGGGATGGGCACACCACGCAAAAGGCGCGGCAAAAGTCAAGTGGTCAGCAACTTGTGGAGCTCACTGCACGCGCCTTTCTGGGTGCAAGCGTTGGCAAGGATCGCAGGCCCAAGCCCGCCAAGATCTGGCGCGCTTTGGCACAAGCATCCGCATCCAATTCGTAGCCAAGTGGAGCATTGTCGCCAAACGATGGAATGGCCAGCGAAGCTAGCCGACCGCAGGCTGCGAAGCCCATGTTTCGAGCGCAGGGGATTCAGAGTGCCCTCGCATGAGCAAGCACACGCCTCCCCCCGTGCCCAATGCAGCACACCCCTAAGAGCAATGGATGCCATTCCGCTCGGTCGCGCGGGTCGGCCTTTCAGATCTCGATTCCAGGCGCCACGAAATGGCTGCTAAGCTGCGCCCCTCGAAGAGAAGCGCGGTTCCCTGCCCTGCGTGCCGCTGCCGCCTCGCTCCCAGGCAGACGGGGCTCCAGGCCGGCGCCCCAAGTTCGCACCGTATCGCTGCAGTCAACCGTATCGCGAATTGAGGTGGCGCCAACTTTCGTCAGTTCTGACAGTTTCCGATTCTTCTGCCAGAATGTCACTGACCTGGCTCCAAGCGGTGAGGGAAAAACAAGCCCATTATCGTTGGCATACAATTACTGGCTGCACCAAATCGGTGACTTTCTGCACTAAATCGGCGACTGCACCAACTCCCTCCAAAACTTACCTAACCTAAAACCTTAAGCCTAATCCGTAAAACTGAACCTGCCCTAAACCTAACCCTTACCCTAAAACTCACCCTAAACGAAACCTAACCCTAAAACTGAGGTTAGGGCATAGTGTGCAAGTGATTTGGTGCAAGCAGTCACCGACTTGGTGCAGGCAGTAACGCTATTTCCTTACGGTTGGGACACATCATCAGACAAGGAGATTGAAAAGCGGCAGTCGCAGTCGGCGGCCGCAACCAATCAAGTTGCGTGGAACTTGGTTTGACGCAGATCGAAGTACGGCCTGTGTCCGTAGGGGGCAATCACGAGGGCAGAAGCCACCCGAGCCGAACACACAGAATTTGGACCCAGGGCCGCCACGCCACACACACCCAAAGCAGGCTCGGCGTATCACCCCGCTGGCCGACCGCGGCAGGCGGCGCCCGGGGATGGAGAATCCAAACGCGCAGGGACGGTGTGGATGAACACCGCTAGACGCTTTCCGAGAATTGGGCACGCGCCAGTCTGGGACCCAGGATAGCTCACGAAATCTGCGCTGCACTGTCTCCCAAAGCCTCGCCACCGCCCACCTTGAACGTGATTTTCATCCCCTGGACGGTCAGTGTGCTCTTCGGCGTCTCCGGAGGCGCGGCCTTCATCAGCTCCACCGCCTCGTCGGCTCCCGCCATGGTGATCGCGGCCTCCTCCCTGCGCAGCGCGCACGATGCATCCGATTTTAAGCGCCCCGGCCCTCTCCGGCTTGCGCTGAGACGGGGGCGTAGGGACACGCCCCAGGGGAAGCAATCGGATCTCCGCGGATGGAAGTATGCACCAACGTGGTCACAAACCCGGGGCAACATCCAAATGCGCAAACCGGCATGGGCGGAAGCCGCGGTCAGGGGTGCGAGTCCTCGCCTGTTCGCTGCGCCAATGGTGCGCCCGCCAGTCGCCTTGCGGTGCGTCCAATCGCCCGCATCTCGCCACCTGGCCGCAAGCGCCCGAGGGGCCTCCAGTCGGCTGCCAACGCGGCAATCGGGAGCAAAGCGCACCTGATTCGGCTCTCGATGTCTTCGGTCTCCGAGGGGGGTGTCCGTGCGGCGCCTCGGTGGGGCGCTGGGCAGGCGACGACGCGCTGCGCGACGAGCCCGCTGAATCCCCAGCGGTGGCGCTGGCGGGCGAGTTGTGAGGCTGCTTTTGAGACACGGGGCTGGAGACGTGATGGGGCATCCGCCACACCCGCGCTCAATCATTACGTAATGCTTATGACAGTCGCCCACGCCAGCAGTCAGGGGCGGGTTGCGCTGACGAACTTGGCCCAAAGGGCCGAGCGACTGGGGCGAATCCAGCAAAATGGTGGCGAGGCTTTTAGGCAACTGCCGTTCCAGGCAAACAGATGCACGGATGTGTGGGCCACTGTATTCATTTCATTTTCGTTTTTACATAACAAGGCAAAGGGGTAGCCGTCAGCTTTTCCAATTCGTAACATGATTTTGCTGGCAATGCTGGATGGATGTGTACGTGCCCGACGATTGGAGCCGGGCGATTACCGCATCTGCTTCCTCCTACGACACATAACATCGTCCCATCCATCGAAGCAACCCGTAACGTGCAAACAAGAAACTGCAGCAAAGCGTAGTGGTGGCAAGTCGCAGTTGCTTGGGCTCATAAAGCACTATCAACGAAGCGCTACGACGACGGTATGCGTGGAGATGTGCTGTACGCCAGCGGTTAGACCATCGGTTGGGACTGAGATATGTCAGCACTGTCGCAAGGCGTTTCGCGCAAGGGTAGAGATGCGAGCAGGTCACGGTAAATCGGCCAGCGGCAGCCTGCAGCGGGCAGTCGACTCCTGCGAGGCCCACACCACCCCCAACACACCCGCAGAACCAAAATTGACTGGGGAATTTCCACTGAGAAGCACTTTCGGGAATGCGTGGCCTCCCTCAGGTGAGGCCCATTGATGCGCAACTGCCTCCTAGAGTGGATGGCGGCACTTGGCAACGGATAGCCCTCGATGGACAGTGACGGCTGGCCAAACGTGCGCCATTCCTCCATTCGCCTTGCGCCTTACCTTGCACGGGGCAACATCAGAAACGATCTATCAATTGGAGTGAAAGTTTGTGAACAACAAAATGCTATGTATGCTTTCATTCACAATCTTTCAGATCCAGTTGACAGATCGTCTTTGCTCTCGCCTCAGATAAGGGCGCATGGGAGGTACATTGCCATCCGCACTGCATATCGTTGGAACCATACATATGGCTTGCAGCTTCAAACCCAAGCTATGTACCGCTATTGTTGGTAACTTAGTCCTGCACAGCAAAGCGCACAAAGTAGCTGCACGGTCGCTGGTTCCCATTCGCACTGTGTTGTCCAGCGAATTGACGTGCTGCCTCCAGCTAGCCGATGATCCAGCATTGCAGACAGCATGGTGGCCATTGACACCCGCCATGCAAATGCCACTTGCTACTGTGAGGAACTTCAAGTCCACAAACGGGGTGTCATGGATCATCGTGTGTCCGAATTGGGGTGAGTCGACGGCTTTCTTGATGGGAAATATTCAGATGATGGCCCATGCCAGCGTTTGGGGCGGGGCAGATTGTCCGCACTGGGCGACCTTCTGGCGTTTGGAGCAGGTCAGTTGAAATTCAACTGGGACAAAGCCGTCAATTCTGACACGCCAACAGAAAAGCAGTGGTGGGTTTTACGCACGTGCCAGGAGCTCTTTCAAGAATCGACAACTCTGCCAGGTGCTGGCGACGGCTGCGACTGGAACACCATGCTTTGTGGAGCCCAACGGCTGCCACTTGAGGCCCAATTAGCCCTGTGAGAGCTGATCAGCGAAGGGGGCTGCGTCATTGGATGGCTTGAGGCGATATCGATTTCGATGATCGTCTACACCAGGCGACGCAGACCACCCACATATAAAAGGTTGCTGCAACAGGCGCCAACTCGCAGTTGTGGCTTTCCAGTCCGCCTGGGATGCCAAGGACGGAATGTTCGCGGTGACACCAAGTATCCGTCTTCGGCCGAGCCACACGGAGATCAACATTTGGACGTTATCTGCGTAGTGAACCTTGTTCCCGAATGAGAATTCCTGCACTGGAACCCCGGGTCTGCAATTTGTGTGTCAAACGCATTGAGCTCAGTGAGATCTTCTCCGGTGCACAAATGACGACAATCGACCGTGGGAGAACCGCGTCAAGGTGATGGTACACGATGTGCCCCACATCTCTCTTTCTCCCGTTCCCATTTTGCCAATGGGAAAACGAGCGTCAGGGATGTGGTAGACAATGCAGCGGCAGCGGCATGGTGCACAACACGCCTGCCTGACACCAATATATTGCCAACACAACGTACACAGCCAGCAAGGTTGAGGATCATCGTGCGCGGCTGAGGGTTTCTCAACTCCGCTGGGAACACAGAGGCCTCGTCACCGCAATCTTGCGTTTTGATGGATCTGGGCGTCACGCAGCACGCCACAAAACTGTGAACAGCCACCCACTGAGGCAGGGAGCCGATTCCTCATTCGCATGGCAAGGAAGGCATGTGGAGATCGAGCACAACGGTCCACCCTTGGGACACCAACATTTGTTCCTCAAGTCAGCGGGTCACTGCAAGGCGCCCTGGCTGCTGACTTGTCATCAATTCTTACTTACATCTCAAAAGAAACAGCTCGGCTAGTGTGTGCCAAGCACAGATCACAACTCAGTGTGATCCCCACCCTTCTCAGCTCCATCTTTTCCAGTATCGCTGTCATCGGCTCCCTTCTTCGCCTTGGTGGGCAGTGTGTACTCTTTGACAGCAACTGACTTGATAAATTTGGTCAGACCCTGAAGAACAAAATGCAGCACAGGATTAACTTTCTTTAATGCCATTCGAGACATGGTGCAGGCGCCAGGTTTACTACTCGGCTGCCCTGAAGCCAGCCTGGACAACGCAGCATATACCCTACAATATCATTATTATACCCTACACAATTATTGCTTTCATGACTGTGCTGCGTTTGCAGGAAGCAGCACCAGGTTACATGCTCGTCTTATATCACAAATGATAGTCCCAATATCGTGTGGAGGCTCACAGCAGCGATCAACTCTGAGCGCTTCACTGATCGCCACTGTGCGATGACTTGATGAATAGCGACACAAGCACAAGAATTGTCAAGCAATCTCAGACTATTTTGGTCACTAAGCAAACAGCAGTGCTGCTGCTGGTAGCCATATGCACACAATGCTAACCCTTCTGCACGTAGCATACACAGACCATTGATTCCTCCAATAGGAAGGACATGCCACAACATGCATCGCTTGGAGAACAAACTGCCTTCTTGCTTTTCCCCAGATGCTCAACCACCCCGCCCATCATCAGATCGTCAAATCAGCCAGTCAACGTTACAAGTCAGGACAGCACATTGAACTCACCAGGAGGGTCCTGTCGCCGCTCTCAAAGGGAATCGACTCGCAGCCCTCTTTGGCTGGGAAGAACAAGATGGTGGGGAAGCCCTCGACCTCCACCTCCTTGTGCTCGTTGGCGGTGCCGTCCATCTTGGCGACCACCACTGAGTCGATCTTTGCGAATCGCTTTGCGAGTTTAGCATAAACTGGTGCAAGTGCCTTGCAGTGGCCGCACCATGGGGCGTACACCTCCAGGAGGACGTCCTTCTCAGGGTCGCAAACGATCTTGTCAAAGGTTTTCCCCACCACAATTTGGACTCCGTCGTCCATGTCATCCTCAGGGATGTCTTCCGATTTGTAGTCTGGCTCAACAGTGCCATCCAGGACGCCAGCAACGAAGGCTGCTAGCTTCTCCTCGGTGACCTTGTCGGACAGCTTGTATTTCTTCGAACCACTGAGCTGGAACGCCACAACCTGGTGCAGCAGCAAGAGAGTATGGATGAGGACAAAACTGCGTTTTGACTGCATCTGCACAAGCAGAACACTTGCCAAATCGACTTGCAAATGGGATGCAGGCCCAGCCAGACCCGGTGCTATGTCCCAGACTCGATAACCATCCCATACTTCAGAACAGCCAAAATGAAGCACCACAAGCACGCAAATATTGCCAAAACACCGAAAACTCGATCCGGCACCTGCGGTTGTGGAAGAGCAAAACATGCTAACGCTGAAGAAACCAGTGCGGAATGATGAACTATGTGTGAGTGGAATGATGGACTATGTGTGAGTGTAATCGATACAATACTCCACACAGTACGCTGGTGTTTATTGGCGCACAGATGTACTACAAGCGGAGACTGACTGTAAAGCACAGAGGTTCAGATGCACAACTCAGCAGCATCTTGTACAATCAATATGTTTGATGCAATCAACGTGCCAAGTACACAAGTTCCCAGCACGGCTGGTCAGATGCAAGGGTATGGCAACCTAACCATCGTGCCATGTATAGAACAAGCTATCCATCCCTTGTTGAATCCACGATGAGCAAAGCATACAGGATTCCAGCACATTATCACACCAGGCACAGATTTGCATTTTGCTGTGACAGAAAAAAAAGAAAAAAAAACTGATGTGCTGTGTGCTGAAGTAAAATTTTAAAGCAACCAAGGGGGCCACACACAAGGTTGTTGCTGATGCTGTTGTCCATGACTGCGCATCGACACTGTGCTGCACACTTTGCTGTCCAACATATTCTCTAGAAACACATCCACTGCTGCCCACACGCCAACTGCCTTGCTGGGGCTCCATCCTCTCTCCATTGCAATTGTGGGCCACATAGTGCAGCATATTCTTTACAGCTGGATACTGATTTCAAAGCCCACCTGTGGAAGGCTCTCCTTGTCCAAGCCGAAAAAGTTGAGAACCGAATCTGCGCTATCGCTAGCAGCATCAACGCTCACAAATACAACCTTGCCCTTGTGCACCGCTGCGACGGCTTTCACTGCCTGTGCACACACAGCAGCTATGCGTGTCAAAATGTTCGCAAACACAGCATATGCAACAGTCCCAGTACGGATCTTCAACATTCTCATGCACCACGGCCAACTCGAAGGTGCTGCATTTCTTGTCCTCGAGGATGCATCCAGTCTTGTGCTCTCACAGTTATGGCACAGCCAACACTAAGATAGGCAGTGTGCATTTGGATGGGTCTCAAGCTGGACGTTTGAAGAGTTTTCAGCAGTGTAGACACAGGAGGACATACAGACCATCACCACCTATGGCATACTGAGGCAAATGCAAATCAACAGCCATGTATGGCTTCCTGGGTTGGCCATCAACACTGCAAATACCACCAATCTGAGTTAAAGTTTGAGGCTGCAACTCCTGATCGTTGACAAGTTTGGGCGAAAGTGATGCTTTTGACACAGGGAGCTGTTCTCCATACCTTCAGCACTTCAGAATCTGCAGCCAGGTCCTCTGCATTGGCGACCACCAGGCACTGCCTGTCGATGCCAGAGTCGAAAATCTTGTCCTGATTCTTGTCTATGAATGGAATCACCAGAGGGAGCTTCTCTGACATTACGAACTCTTCAAGTTTCTCAACAGTAAAATCGCCCTCGAACAGAACAACCTCTCTCTCTTCACCATCAAAGTTCTTGATTACCACCACAGAAGGAGCAGTGTCCTTTGCCCCAGCAGCCTTGGCTACTGCCGCTTCTGTTGTCTGGCCATAGGTCACGTCCTCTGACAGCCGTGCAGCTGCAAGGAAGGCATCAAACTCCTTGCCCTGTTGAGGAACATCACAGCAATGAACAGGTGGGATTCGCAACATCAATCTGATCCCCCAGGGCGTACAAATGAAATTTGCATCCTCAGATCATCAATCACCGGCGAGCTTCACGGGCAATGTTTTGCAATGTGAGTACCAATAGTACAGTGGACTTCCCGATCCTTGCAGCTCCTGCAAAGTACTGGGCTCAAACTACATGGCATAGCACACACACAAGCTTTGGGAGACCAGCCACTCAAGCCCAGATTGAATACACGAGCCAATCATGGTGAAATCACATCCAAGGAGACAGTGTATTGATCTCTCCAGCAATGAATACTGAAAATGATGATTTAACGACCTCAACAACAACCAGCAAAGTCCCACAGCATGCATGCACTGAGCATGGGCCTGGAGTCAACATCAATGTCACAAGCTGTCAAAACACCTGCACCACTGCATGCAGCAGTCTCACCTCAAATTTAGCAAAGTAGCCAAGCACCACAACCTCACTCTCGGTTTCAGCTTTCTTCAGCTGCTCTGCAGTCTCAACAGTGACGGCAGGAGGACCAGTCTTCTTCTTCACCCACCGCACGATAGACTCCCTGATCGACAAACACAACCTCAGCCCGCGTTTCCGTACTGTTACCGTTCCACACGAAAATTGCTCCGCCATCTGCCCCACTGTGGAAACAGTACCCACAGAATTCTTGCACGAACCACACTTTCCTTTCGGTGAAAGCCAATTTTCAGCACACAACACGCCGGCACCGAGCGGGTCGAAAATAGCCTCTCCGGCCCCAGCGCGCTTCCCCCGCTCATCAAGAGGGCGTATCCAACTCAGCAGTGGGACTGCAAAACGACATGGCACACCCGCCCTTCGCGCCCACTCACACGTCCCGGCCGCCACCGTAGTCGCTGGCCTTCCCGTTCACGATCCACTTCAGGGTTGGATACCCCTGCACATCGTATTTCTCCCCCAGTTCCTTCTCCTCCGTGGCATCCACCTGCGGATCAGCTGGGAACTGCTCAGACGCCGTCTAGCTTCTTCAACCAGCACCTCAATCAGAAAACCGATTGAAACCACGGAAGCGGACAAAACATGGAAAGGGCCGGAGCTGGACACCCTTTTCCACGATGCCACACCTTCCCCACGACGATGTTGGAGTTGTATTCCTTCAGCTCGGTGGCCGCCTTCGCGTACTCGGGCTTCAACCTCTGTGGAAGGCCATCACACAAAGGGGTCACAACAGCGCACGTGGGAGCAATGCGTCGAGGCAGCAACGAGACGCGGACGTCAGCTATCAATGCATCCATCCTTCCCGACGCTCAGCGGATAGAGTTGCAGAAGGCATCAACGTGACAGGCCTGGCGACGGAAAACACCGCCGGTCAACCTTCCAACTGTACCAGCCTTGGGACTTGGTTTGGATCAACCGACTGCGCTCACCCCTGAGCGGCCGAATGCCACGACGCGCCCATGGGAGCCAAGGAATCAGCATAAAAAGTTCTTCGGGACGGGGCGGGTGAGCTTGGGATCACGGGTGGGATTCGACCCTCGACTTCCACTTCTGCGACATCCAAGAGCCGAGAGGCGGAGACGAGTACGAGCGAAATGCGAACGGTATCAACGCGGCAACGAGATTGGAAACAACTACAGCAACAACGGCTCCAAGAGATGGACAGGTGTCCTTCGACACCGGCAGCCGGATCGCAGTGGCGCGCCCTCAGGCTCACCTTGCAGTGTCCGCACCACGGAGCGTAGAACTCCACCTGCAAGGAAACGCAAGACATCAGCCCCCGTCACTCTCCGCAACATGATCTCCAACCGCCACCTGGCGCCACACCTCAAGGAGGATGGTGCTCAAGGCACGACGCGCAAAGTGGACACACGCACCAGCGCAAATTCCGCCTTGAGAACCGTGTCGTCGAAGTTCTTCGACGTGAGAATAACCACGTCCTTCTCAGACGGCTCGTCGTCTCCCGCGGCTTCGGGTTCGTCGCTATCATCCCCTTCGTACTCCTCGTACTCGTCGTCCTCCTCATCTTCATCCTGGCCGTGCACTCTGGACAGTGGCGCGGTGATCAGCAGAGCGCCCAAGAGCACCGCCAGAATCTGCCACCGCTTCATGGCGGGAAGCCAAGGGCAGGGCGGCAGCGGCTGAACGGCGCAGTGCTGGGGGCCCACAGGCAACAGCAGCTCGCGCAGGGCTGTGAGGTGTTGGCGCCAAGGCGGGTATTGGGTAGCGGTGGCACTTTAAATGTGGAATCGGTGAGGGTGTCGGTTTGGTGTGACCTAAATGGGCATTAAAGCGCAGCCAGCCTTGGGTTTGTTGGGCATGGCCTCTTGGAAATGCCTTGGTAGGAATGCGGAAGTTGCCAAGCTGCTGCGAACGGATGTGGTTCGCTTGTTCACACACGCAAGGCAAGCGTGCATGTGTATTCCTCCAGGGATACGCTCCGATAGAGCACATCAAAGCACGGTCTCCTCACACACATCCCATTCCATGGGACAGCAACACGCCTGATACCTGATCCTAATGGGCACGTCTGTGTCCAGCAGCTGTCCCATGAAGCACCAATGCCCACATTTTGCAGGTGTTGAGAAGCCCCACACATCATCAGCGGCTAAGATGGGCCAAAGGAGGCACAACAAGACAAGGGTTGCAGCCTTGGTTCTGTCAACAGGGCTAGCACAGTTGCTGTGGTCCTGCCCACCTTGCATAATCGTTGAATTGAAGCAAAGCCCAGGTGACCTGACAACCAAGAGCCAAGTCCGAACTTCACAGCCTGTCCGCAGAGCATCAGCTACCAGAGCTGCACTAACACACAACAATTGAAAAATTGCCTTGAACTCCTTGAACATCTTGTCGAATGCACAGGAGCCTGTGCCACAGAAGGAACATTGGCGTACGTGGTTTTGGACAGCGAGCGTAGGCAACCATAGGACGCCCAATGTGAACACAATCAGTGGAAACCAGATCGGGGAACTTCTTGTGGAAAATCTTGAGGGCCAACGACCTTGCTCTAAGAGCACTATCAAGGGTATTTGCTTGGCTTTCGGACATTATGCACACAGAAGCAACGGAGGCAACATAACATCATGTGCAACCAAGGCAACGTTCACAACACCAACTTGCAATGCATCTGCAAGAAGTACATGTTGTAGCTGCAGGGGGTTTCCACAGTTTGTTGCTACAAAATCCCTCTTCGCCGCTCGAGCTGTCAGTGTCCCCACATCCTAATCCCTGCCAGCATTCAACAGTGGCAAGGGTACAGGAATAGGCGTGCGAATGAACGCTTCCACCCCCCTGGGCGTCCACATCCGCAACACAACCCGCCCACGACCAGAAGGCACCAAAACGGATATCCACCCAGGCACACCAGAGACAGTTATATCAGGCCACCGCCAGCCCAAAACCGAGCAATCCAACTCCACTTCCCTGGCAAGCGTCAGGCCCCCACACATCTCAACCGAAGCCTCCCCAAACATAGGGCCTGGTGGCGTGGACATGCTCCCCTTTTCATGCCATGGTCCTCGTGATCGCGCTGGCTTTGTGCATCCTGCAGGTGCTTCAGCAGGCCTGGCAGTGTGGGGCTCTCCTGCCTCTAGGAGCAACTCAGATTCTTTGAATGCATCTAGTAGGGAGTTGCTGATTGAGGAAATCAACTCACTTTCGGCTTGACTCTTGACATATTTAACCTCTGCCACTTCCTCTTCACCCACAGAGCCCCATATGGACGTGATGGTACCATGGTCTTTATCTTGTCGCAAGCCAGAACGTGGATTCACTGCAGAAGCCAATTGTCTGTCGGCAACATCTTTTCCGGGATCTCCTGGGGCAGGGGCAACATCTTTATTGTTTGATTGGTCTATTTCCTTCACATGTTCACACCCATCATCTGCTGTTGCAACCTCTCCCACTCCAAACAACCTCATAGATCGAACCTTCAAGACCTGAGGTCCGTAGAAGACCAGAGTAGTGTCCCTTGGCGCTTCCACGACATCGATCCTTGCCAGGGTACCCCACAGATAGGTCGCTGATACAGGGCTTTCGTCATCAAAAACTCTGGTGCCACTGCAGATTGTAAGCGGCGTTGGAGGGACATAGGGGCGCAGCTTCTTCCTAGGATGTAGGCGGCGAACGTCTCCCGGTGAAAGAATATGGGGCACACGATGGAAGAGGTGGACACCTGGTGTGTCTGGACAGAATGGAGCACATGTCATTCGCCAATTTCCTTGCGGTCAAAATGTCGTACAAATGCAAACGGCAGCAAACTTTGCACAGCATCTCAGTCATGGTTTGCGTTCTTTCGTTCAACATTCCACAACGTGGCGATGTGACAGCTGATACAAGAGCAGGAAAGAAAACAATTTAGGTTCACACTGATTCTCCACATCCACTGGCTGCAATCGTATGACGAGCACGTGAAGGTATGTTCCTTTCTTCCTGTCATCTACACAAGCCGAACAAGCATGGGTCCATGACATGGTCCCATACAGATCTTCATGACAACCTGCGGCCCATAAAGGGCAGCTTGGGCTACAATTTGCACCCCTACCATAAAGTGTCCCGCCTGTAGAGAAAGCTTGCAAGGGAATTATGCCCAGCGTGGTTCCTGGCATTTCTGACTCTGTTGGGAGGAAGCGACCAAAACTCCTGGCAGCAGGATCGAAACTTGTAGACACAAATGCCCTCATTTCTTGGAGGAGGGCGCGGACAAATGCAGACTTGCCAACATTGGCTGCTCCCATGACATAAACATCGCGGCCCCTCCTCATCTTCTGTAAGATCGATGCAGCTCCCTCAACTCCTTGGAAAATTTCAACACAACAACATATCAGGTGCAGAAAGAATTGCATCGACGGATGGTTACAAGGCAATGGTAATGGCAGCGTGTTGATATGCAGATGCTCAAAGACTCTAAGCTATATCCAACCTATGTTCATAAATGCACTTGTTTGTGTCAATTCTGCTCACACTTTGATGTCAGATGCACAATACACAGATACACAGATACAATAATGCATATCTGAGAAGGCGCAGGCAGCACTGCATAGCCAACAGTGTAGAAATCGATACATTTCAGCGAAGAAAAGACATGAAGCCACAGCTGCGCACATTAGTGTGGAAGACAAACAGACGAATAGCTGTGTGTTGCAAGATAAAGTATGCCAAACAACAAAAGAAAGGGCGAGTAAGAATACCAGACATACAACTAAGGGTTAAGGTCCAAAGGTTGCTGCAATCGGCAGCTGCTTCTTGCAACACTCAGACTTGAGAGGCAGCTGCACAAACCAGCAATGCACGCTGCAGCCTGGCATAATCGGCTTCAACAATGAACGGCCTCCAGCTGCTGCATGTTCTATCATCGGCATGGGCAACTATTTGGTGCAGGTTGCAGCACAACAGCACAGCAATGTCCAGGACATTCAAGATGAAATAAGTCATATTCAGGTGTGATGCTACTGGTATCAGGCATGCAAGCGCTGAAGCAATATCACTAACATCGCTCGCTCAATTTCTTGCTCTAGATTCATTGGCTTTTCACAGCCTAGGATTCTACATCAAAAATAACTGATAACAACACACCCAACGGCTCCATCCCAAACGCCAAAAGCCAATCGATTCAATAGAAATAACAACACTGGCAAACAGTCCAGCAGTTTGCTCCAACCAACGGTCAACCCTGAAGCCCCAGTCCACCTTGCCCAGCTTTGCTGCTGACCAGGTGTGTGCGATGAACGTTGAGGCCCTTCTTGTGCGCAATCTCCTCCAGCCACTCCTTGACCTCCAAAGGAGTAGTCCCCCGGGGCAGCAGGTCCAACTTTGTGCCGATGAGAATGATGGGGTTCTTGCCCACCAGGTCACGCACACTGGACAACCAGCTCCCTGGTATGTCCAACAGGTCTACCAAGAGAAGGATGACAGCATTCCTGTGGCGCACTCCCTGTGCTGCAAAAGATTGAACAATTCTGAATGCTGGTAATGGTACAAGTGGCAACAATCGTGTGTGAATCTTCAGCACCATATGCACATCAATAAACATCTGCCAATGCAGACAACTCCATTTGCGCTCCCCGCATCTGGTCTTCCACAGGCCGATTCACCAAGGGTGCAAAATTGCACTGTTATTGCAGCCTCTATGGTGCTGTCAGACTTGCCTTCAGCTGCCTTCTTAGCTCTTCAGGTGCAATCAACACTTTTGGAGCAGGTTCTTTCTCGCTGGTAGCGTCAATGCTGGATGCAAAAGAGAGGTTTTTCTGGTGTCTGTCATCGACCGCAGGCACCATCTTGCCGTGGCACAATGAAATGCAGCGTTCACAAAGCATCTGCAGCATGTAAGAATGTGTATCAGCAAGTCTACAAACAAGTAAAGGCAGCAAATTGCTATGTGGCTTCCAAAGTATCACATAATTCCCTGGTGAATATTGAATTCCAGTCAGAAGTCTGACCTTTGACCTTTCTCCATCTTAATTTTCCAGTTGTTCTGCACTGTGGAATTCATACTATAGTCTGACAGTTGGTGGCCAATTATCAAAACCATTCCAGCCACTGTAAAGGGATCATAACTTACATGGGTGAATGCAACAAAGGGCAGACAATAGTCTGCCTAGGCAGTGCGTTGACTTCAGCAGAATCAAATGACAATCATCTACTTTGCAGCCTACGAAGCAGCCAACTCAGCGTGCCTACACCCCTTGCAGTGGTGTGATTGGAATGGAAAGTAGTATGTCCAGTGTAGAAGGAGCAAAGGACAACCACCCATTGATGCAGGCTCCTGTCTTCTAAATAGATTTGACATCCTCATGAGTTGCAGCCGACACAACAGCATAACAGACTCGTTTTCAATGCAGGCACACACAGAGGGGTGGCAAGCAGACAGTGATTCAACACAACTGTCGCTCATCTGCCTGGGCAGATGGATTCATGACATTCTCTGCTGTTCCCACCTGTGTGTATTGCCTGTGTTCCAACTTGGTTGCATACTTTTCCGGTTCAATGTACCCCATTTCTCCAGGTTGTGTTGTTTGCAGCTTGACACCACATCCGTAACAGAACACCTGGAACAACATAATGCGGATTTGTTTGCCTGGGACAAATCATGCGTTCTCATTCTGAATTACTCCATACACTGATGAAATACAGCAAATTGCAACAACGCAAAGCATGTCCCACTTTTTCTGCATATTTATGATGGGAAGTCCATTCACACCGATGTTGGCACCACAAGCACACATCAAACCCCAAACTCAGCACCTGCAGCTATCTGACTATGCATTCAAGACAATGTGTTGAAACAAAATGGCTTTTTGATGGACATTCAAAGCTCAAGACAAGAAACACCTGTGCCAAACACCTCTGTGTGTGGATTGTAAAATGCAAATCAAATTCATTGCGTATTTACAAGCTGTCTTAACAAAACACATGATCTTGCACACCTTTCTAGAGTCTTCTACTGTCAATTCAAGTTCATCGTCACTAAAAGAGTGGCTTAAATGTTGAGAATGTCCCTCTTGACTGGGCCCCCTTGCTCTGACCAGCATGAAACCACAAACAAAAGTCAGGAAACATCCCTGTGTTCGAATCCTTACAGCCAGCGCCTATCTGGCATTCATTGTGTCGGTGGAATACAATTTGCGTTGAAGACAATGGGGACACCACACAACCACTTGTCCTTCATTTGTCCTATCGAATCTCGATGTCCTATCAAATCACAGCATCTGCCATGACAGTGAAGACCACTTGTGAGGCAATAATCAGCAAGCCTTAGAGCACTCTGGGTATTGGAACTGTCAATGTGAGAATCCCATTCACAACTTCACCTCCAGGGCAAAGTGAGCACACCGATCTACAAAGCAGAAGCACTTCGCAGGTCCAATGCAAAGTGCGGTACAGTCGATGCACAGCACATGGGGTCCAAGGAGGGTGAACAAAATATAGCATGGAAACGATTGGTGCCTCGCCCGGCAGCGACATTCATGTGCAGACGCACACATCTGGAGGAAAGGGAATGTTCTGACATGCATGGTTCAGGAACATGGTCAACAGCTCCGCAGCTGCTGCTGCTACCATGCCAGCTGTGCTGATGTGTCACATCAGCAGTTACCATCACATGCTCGTGCCCATTGGGCCCACCATGGAACATCAAAATGCAGCCCGTGGCCCTGCCCAGACAATTGGGACCCCGTACGTCGTTTTACGCTTAATGGCAAAAGGGACTGTTTCAACACGCGGATTGGAGCTTTCTGGTATGCCCGTTAACGTACACGGTTCCAGTGCAGCGCACACCAGCACTTGGACAACACACAGACGTTCATAATCGGGCAATGGCAGGCACAACACCAGCACTTGGACAACACACAGACGTTCATAATCGGGCAATGGCAGGCACAACTCGACAACGAATTCAACAAGGCGGCATTCACCTCAAACGGACAATGGAAAGAGCCCGGCATCTTCTCTTGCACTTGGTGGATAGCAGCCCGGCTGAAGACGACGCTCCTCCACCTGGTGGCCCAAGGCCCGCACTCGATGGTCGAAATTCGACACAATCACGGGAGCTACCTGCGCCCACTGACCAACAATCGGTTGCTCTCTTCTGGCCACACCCATCCCAACCCCCGCGACACGCCAATGGCCTCTTGTCGTTTCGAAACTAACCCAACGGGGATCACCGGACCAGTTGTGCGCCCATGAAAACGTTATCGACACGGCGACAATGCGCACCAGTCAGCGCTGGCTGCATTGCAGTCGCCACGCCCCCCGCAGCTGGTGATGCAGAATCAGCCGTCTTAGGTTCCCGTCCTGTGCCCGCTCTCGTTCTCCGTCAAGCACACCAAGGGAACACTGCAGTGCGAGCCCATTTCCCATCTGCCTGGTATGCAACCGTCTCCCCTACGCTACTGCCAAAATTCCTTAGGAAGGACAGATGCCCCACCGGGCCCTTGGCTCTGCGGCTGGATCTGGCCGCTGCCCTGCGCCTGCGGCGAGGCACCAGCAGCCTCCCAATGCCACCCCTGCCGCCCGGGGCTGTCGTCCCCGCTGCGCGTATGGTGCCCCTCGCGAGAGATCGCGGGAGCTTGCGACGCACCTGGGCTGGTCGCCATCTCCTGCAGAAGGACCGGCTGGCGTGGGCGCGCTGCCTGGCGCGGCCGGCCTCCGTCCGGCCGCATCCGATCGGCCTTGGCGCGTCGGGGGGGTTCGTTCCAAGATTTCGTTGCGCCGGCCTTGCCAGAATCAGCGGACCGAGCCTGTCGGCGGGGCTGGGTAAAAGGGGCTACCGGCGATGGAGTCGTGCATTCTGCAAAGCGCGTTCCCTGCGGGCTGCCAAGGACGGGGATTGCGGGGACCAGAGTGTTGTCCGTGAGGCCTGGGCCGGCGTTGAGAGGGATGGGTTGCTGAAGCGGGCTTGGGAGCACGGCATGAAACCCGCACTGGTCGCAGGGCTGCTTCTTGTGGCGGCTGGACGTCCCGCTCTGGCATGTGCATCAAGGTAAAGCCGTGATCAGAACGGTGAATGCGGCCTCTTCCTGTGTCCCTTGCATTGCTTGGGACCAGGATCCCATACTCATCCCACTCAATGCGCGCATCAGAAGGACTTTGTTGCCTCGCAACCCTTCTGTGTCCCGGGCATCCATTGGGCATTTGCATGAAGAAAAGAATGGAGTGAACGCATGGCGAGCTTGGATGGTCGCCGCACCATCAACGGGAATTGCAGCAAAGAAGTGGATTGATGTTATGACTCGTTTGCATTCTACAGTGGACGCTGGTGAAGATCCCAATGCAGAAAACTGCAGTCATTTCAATTGCTGTCAACAAGACCATGCGGTAACCTTGCGCCTTGCACCTAGGCGATGACGGGCACGTACACATCCATGAACTTTTGCTTTGTGCATGTTCTGCATGTATTCATATTATCTGCTAGCCACCTGTGTGGTCAGACATTGCTGCATGTTTGATGTCCTGTTCCTTGTGTAGAAGGCTGCGCGGAATGTTTCCGCATCCCCAGCATATTGTCCCAAAAAGCACAATTCCTGTTGTGGTTGGGAGAGATTACTTCACAGAATAAAGCATAGAGCGCAAGTCATTGTTGCGTGCCATCCCTGACACGCACAAAGATTTTGGCATCATCTGTTGCAGTGTGTGAAAACTGATCTGATACCTTGTCAGAGAGGGATGCTCATTGCATGGCAAGATCTCCCCCCTCTAAATGATTCTTTTCTGTTGATGCATCAGGACTTGTGCAGAGATGGATGCGCTTGCTGTCAGTGTTGAGCGGTCTCCAAGCTCCCAGCACAGCCCTTCAGGACCTCCAGGGACGTCCTCCTCTCATGACACAGTGGACACCAGGGGTTCCTCCAATCCGATGCACAGGGGCGGATACAGAGACACAGGCATCAGGCTGGCAGAGGATGCAGATGAGGAAGCAGGGAACAGCGAGCAGAAGACTGCCACGAAAAAGAGCAAAAAAACCAAAGGGGAGAGGCTGGCTGAAAAGAGAAAAAAGGAGAGAAGTAAGTGGCTGGAGTCGGGGTGCATTGGTGTTGACTACAAGGAGCCCAGTCATGTGGCTTGGGGGTCTGGAATTTGAGCCACAAGCTACCTTGTGGTTGAGCAAGCCAGGTTATCTGCGTGGACTGTTGGAGGGTTTTGAGGCACAGTTGTTGCATTGAAAGATGTCGTGTTTGTTTCAGCACTTGATTGATCAGTGATATATGTCCCTTGTTGAAGATTCAGTGGACAATAAGGAGAACAGGGCAGTCGGGTACCCCTCCTTCCTGAGCATGCAGATTGCGAGACACTCTACCTCGCTTAAAAGAATAGTACAGATGCTTCCAAGTGGCAACAGGGTAGCTCATAACACAATCGAACTTGTGCGGTTAGGAAAGTGCCGAAGTTGTGAGGGACATCATTTGGAACAGGCATTCATGGCTATTAATATGGAAATTATCAATCTGAAATTGTGTACATCAATCTGAATTGTTGCTGGTACCACTGTGCAGAGCTTGCTTGTTTATTTCTCATGTCCAGTGCAGCAACTTTGTGATGATGTTGGTTGTGATGCATGCAACATATTCAGATATGCTGCAAAGTTCAATTTTGGCTGGTCTTTGCAATGAGACATACTGTCTAGATGTAACCTTTGTGAGTTGGAAAATGCTGCATTATGGCTTGCTGTGCTGCAGGTATCGTAAAAAAGGGGAAACGTGTGGATATCAACAAATCTGTTGTCCCTGACCCAACTTTGGTTCCTGAGAACGATTCCAAGGAGGCCAAGGCCCTGATGTCCAACTGGCGTATGGACAAGTTGAAGGACATTTCCTACACACAGTTTTGGGCACTTGTACGAGAGGGACGTGTTGACAAGGTCAGTATACAGCAATGCTTCATTTGACATTTTGTGATATGAGCATAACGTTGAGGGCTCTGGACTTTATGGCATCAAATCTTGCATGTACCAGTATGTCCTAGTATCATGGCGATGCACGGAAACACAAACGGAAGTCGTGATGTGACAACCATGTTAGTCATCCTGGTGGGCGCTAGCAGTTGGCAATCCAATGTCCTGTGCCCTGCTGATGTTGCCATGGAACATGTGGAAATTGTGCAATATAGCGGAAATATGGGAGAAGCTACTTATCAAAATGGCAGCTGCTGCTTCTGGTAAAACCCTGAACAAGCTGTTGGCAGAATCAGGAGTTCCAAATGTGGTGTGCTGTATATTATAGAGTAGGAAACAGGGCCCTCCAGCAGAAATTGAATGGGCGCCTGCCTTGCAATGCCAGTTGAGAAGAGGTTTTCGATGGCATGCAGTCAGTAGCTGCGTGTCAGGGTGCAGACTCATTACGATTTCCTGAAGGAGAACTACAGCCTGTCAGTTGTGATTCACCACATCTACATTGCGGTACATGCTTGCTTTGTATCCCTTCTGAACGACAGCGCAGCCTGCAGACCCTCTTCGAGAGACCTTGTGGGGAGAAACTCCCTCCCCTTGCGCTTTGTCCAAGTGAAAGTCATGCAACAGATTGTATCCTGACTGCAGTGGCCAGCGGAAGTTGTTCTTGGCTTGGAGGGAATATGGAGGCTGTGGCAAAACAGATAAGCAGTATACTGCCCTTTGTCATGTTGCCCTTGATGGCCTACAGGAGGCTTACTATGTATTGTGGAGTTGCTGTGCACACTAGTGCGATTTACGGGTCACCTTTGTGGGACAGGCTCACTGTGAAATAATGGGAGTTGCGTTGTGCGTTGCTCAGACTCCTTTGTGGTCAGTGCCCAGGAGGCATGAACTTGATGGTCAGTTCTCTTTCTGTTCAAGGAGCGCTTGATTGCAATACTGTCCATTGCTGTCTCGAACAGGTCCAGTACACGCGTGACTATAGGTCCCTTTGGGTGGACCTGAAGGATTCAGCTCCAGGGGGCGCTCAAAGGATCAAAATAGGGATTCCATTTGACCCTGATTTGATGAATCATCTGGTGAGCATTGGTCAGGGCACAGGGCTCCCTGCTGTAGCTACCATTGGCACTTTCTCTATTTCCTTTATTGGTTGCTGTGCTCAGCCAACGTGTGCAGATAGATGGACGGACAGAATGGTGCAAATTGTCTGGCACTGTTGCCATCGGAGTGCTGTTGTTGTGATTGAATTGCATGATTTGATCATATCTCAAGAGGTGTTCGTGGGAACATTGCCAGTTTGTGCGTTTGCATTCCGCAGCACACCAGCCACGAGTGGCGGGGAGTTTTGGCCAGATGCCTGCAGAATGTGTTTGTTTCTTTCCCCATTGTCGCATTTCTCTCTGACTATCTGTGCATTTGCATTTTGTTCAGGCCATGACAGTGTGTTTGTGTCTGGTGGGCAGGTCTCCCATGGCGTGTACATTTCTGAGGAAATGCCCAGTCCTCTTAGTTCAGTGCTGTTCTCATTGTTCAGACTCACTGTCCCAATCACAGTGGCATTCTTCCTTGTCCAAGCGTCCTTCAGGTGAGCCAATGCCTTAGGCACACTGGCACTGCAGTGTTTGGCATAACTGGCAAGCTGAGTGTCAAGCACTTCTTTTGCATTTGTTGTGTTTGCTGTACGGCTGCTGCTGCCACTGGTTTCGTGCAATCAGCAAGATGGCAGTACGTTGTACTGCACAACATGTACAGCACCATGTTTTTAATAGTTGCATTGATTGTTTGGCCATGTTTGAGACCACCACAGTCTTGTTTGATTGCTGGGCTACGTGCTGACTGATGCATGTGGGACAGGCTTGGAGAGAGGAAGCCTGGCCAGGACCAGATTTTTGGTGGTGCCAACCTTGATATGATGGAAGCAAAGAAGATGCAGCTGACATTTAAAGATATTGCTGGAATTGATGAGGTCAAGGAGGAAATCAAGGTGGGGAACTGGGGTTTGCTTGTGATGGTGTTGTGAGCTGTCCAGATTGTACATCTTGGTATCTGTTGTTTCAAAGCACAAGCTTGGCTTTGTGGTTTCTGTGCTATGGTGCTCACGTTGCATACAACCAAATTGAGTTGAAGTGAGTTTATGCACATTGAAGAAGTGCTATGGCTGTGAACATTTAAGCACGCTCAAAAATGTCTGCATCTGCAGCTGCCTCTTTGTCCTGGACAGCTTGGTGACTCCACTCATTGTTGTGTGCATGTACAGGAGATCGTGTCCTTCCTGAAGAATCCGGCCAGGTTCACTGAATTGGGGGCCAGGTCGCCTGCAGGAATTTTGTTGGTTGGGCCCCCAGGCACAGGGAAAACCCTGCTTGCAAAGGCGATCGCTGGGCAGGCGGAGGTGCCCTTCTTTTCCACAGCTGGCACAGAGTTCATGGAGATGTACGTTGGTGTTGGTGCTGCAAGAGTGAGGGACATGTTTCAAAAAGCTCGAAAAGCGGTGAGTGTTGCTTGCCGGTGCTCCTGTCGCAATAAATTTGCTGCAGGCATGGATTCGCTGTGAACTGTTGCAGGGCATGCGACTGCAGCATCAAAGCCTTGTACATTGGCATCTGATAGGCTGAGAAGAACAGCTTGTGCTATTCTGCTTGCTTACTGCCTGTGGAACTATGTGTCTGATTGCAGATATATGCATCGTTTGCCATGCTTCAACATCCAGCTTCCTAATCCATCTGTTCACAATGTCATGGTATCAAGATCTTCAGTGGGTGTTCCCTTGGCGTAGTTTCGTTGGTGTCTAATGTTTGAATGTTCTTTTACAGGCCCCCTGCATACTTTTCATTGACGAATTCGATGGTGTGGGCAAGCAACGCTCGCAATCTGCAGGCAATGACGAGTCTGTACACACTATTAACCAACTTTTGACAGAGATGGATGGATTTGAAGACAACACAGGAGTGGTGGTGATCGCTGCAACAAATCGCCCAGGCTCCCTTGACACTGCTTTGACGCGTCCGGGTCGCTTTGACAGGATCATTCACCTGCCACTGCCGAACCTCGCAGGCCGCATAGAGATCCTGAAAGTGCATGCCCGTGGCAAGAAGCTAGAGGAGGGGTTGGAATTCTCGAAGGTGGCACGGGCCACAGCTGGCTACACAGGGGCAGACTTGATGAACTTGATGAACCAGTCAGCTATTGTAGCTGTTCGGCAGGTGGGAAATGCTGCCAGAAACTACTTGATAGACTGCTGTTGGAGCAGAGGGCAAGGGAGCTCAGCTGCTACCTTTCGCATATTCCAATGTGACTAGTACGTGGTAGGGCAACTGCTGGTTGATTTTGTGAACTGTCACCCTGCTACTGCAGTTAGCAGAACAGGTGATATCGGTGTCTGCTGCTTGTGGAGGGTGTCAGCTAACCTGTGCATGGGTATGGAAATGACCGCAGCATGGTGGTGAACAGATCACAGGTCCTCTGCTGAAGCTGCTGGGTTTACTGGGCTTCAGCAGTTTTGTGGGACTTGTATCATGGTGAACACAAGAATGGGCTTTCTGGCAGTGCATTTGTTTTACAAAGATATTGTGTCGTGTGATTACAGCAAGAACAGTGCAGATGTGAACACATGGAGAAGAAACATTGACATTAACAGGCCTCTGTATATCGTGCCACTCCAGTGGAGGCTATTGGCTTTGACTTTGTGTCCCTGTGCATACTTATGTGTCTGCAGCGACGCACCGAAATCCAGGAAGATGACGTGTTTCAGGCTTTGGAAGAGATTCAGATGGAGAGGACCAAAAGGGGCAGCAGCATGCAGAACTATGACGAGGACATCATTCCACCCATTCTGCGGCGGTCAATCGCTGTGTACGAAGCAGGGAAGGCACTCATTGGATACATGACACCACATTACGATGAAGTGCAAAAGGTATTGCTGTGCATTGCACTGTAACAACCGAAGCGCAAGCAGTCATGTGGGCGATGGATGGCATGTTGTTGTTCAGGGTGTCTTGTTTATTGCAGCACCAGTACCGCATGGCCATTCACTATTGTTGCATGAGATGGCTGCATACCGTTCATTGGTTTCTCAAATCACCATGGCAATGAGTCCACAAGCCCTGGGCAGGTGCAGGAAATAGACAGCATTCACTGGTGATCGTGAACAGGCTGACCTAATCTGGTGCAGGTATTGCGCTCATGCAAAGGGAGTGTTGTGTCAGGTTGACGAATGTGCACAATGGGGACTCACACATGCGTGCATCCAATGCCACAGGTGTCTGTCTGCCCCAATGGCATACCCACAGGCTCCACCTTCTTCATCCCGCAAGAGGACCGCCTGGAGTCTCGTGTCGTGACTCGGGGCTTCATGGAGTCGAAGATGGTCGTAGGCATGGCGGGACGGTGCGCCGAGCGGCTGCTGATGGGAGAGAGCTACATTAGCACAGCTGGTGCAGCAGACCTCGAGCAAGTCAACGGAATTGCAAAAGAGATGGTTTACAAGTGTGGCTTTGGGAAACGTATTGGGCCTGTGTCGCTGATGGACAGTGAGGATTACTATGTGGGTGACCACCACCAGACAAGGGCTGTTGCCAATGTGTCGACGGAGCTGGCAAGGTAGGCGCTCTTGGTGCCTCTCCACTTCTGCTTTTAAAGTTCTGCGAGGCAGGGAGTCCTCCTTCCCATGTTCGGGTGCATACATGATCAGAGAGTTTGCAGTTGTCAGATGAGGCTTGCTGCGCTAATCTCATTCAGTCTCTGCTGGTTGATTTACAGCTTGGGCTCCAGAATTTCTTCATTGGCGTCAGCGCCAACAGGTTCACTGGTTCAATTGCAAATGTGGATGGTATGTTCTGTGCATAGATTGCCAATGAGATATTCTGCTGATGTATGCCGCAGCATGCCATCATGTTTCATTGCTGAAGGCATACCTGGCATGCCCTCAGTGGCTGGCACCCGCTCGCTGGTCAAAGAGGACTCGTAGAACTCACATCAATTCATACTGGCATGCATGTAGCACATTGCAGAAAGCCTCATTCATGTTATTCCAGTCCGCTATGCATTTTGCTGGATGCTGACGTCCAGTACCCACAGTCAACAGTGCAGATTGGACACTCTCTGGCTGTTTTGCCTGGGAGCCAATACTGAAACTCGAAGTGTTCCTTGCAGGGACCACTTGACAGAATCTGGAAAAAACAACAACAAAATAAAATAACAAGAGGTGGAAGGCATTTGCCGGATCACATAGCACGCCTTGCAACAGTTTTGTAGGTGTGTATCACCCTCCACACATGTATTGCATCAATACTTGTACTGTGGGTGTCCCCTGGCTTATGGCTTTGTTGTTGCTTTTTTTCAGGATTGCACTGCTTGAGTGTCGCGAACTCATAGAAGCAGCGGAGGCAAAGGCGTACTTCGGTTTGGCGACCAACTTTCCTGCCCTAGAGGCGTTGGTGAACAAGATGGTTGAATTGGAGACCATATCTGGGAAGCAGCTGGCGGAAGTTGTGTCGGGCTGTGCGCTGAAACCGTTCACAAGCCAATTTGTTGAAGGATTCGGGTAAGGGTTGCACAGCTGTTTTGCATTGCGAGGTGCACAGCGCGAGAGCTGCGCAAGCGCATGTTGTATACCATGCTCACCCAGACATTCCCATTTGCAAGTGAGCCTGCTAATTAAAACTGCAAAATTCAGTTGATTCGACAACGAGCGAGTCGCCTGCCGCTTCGACCTGCCCCTTGATTTCGCATGTTGCTGCTCGCTTGACATGACATTGGGACAGATGTGTTCCTGACTGGCCCCACGCCGCTTCTTTGGGCCCAGGTGGAGTCGGGATGGAGGGTTGATATACCCCGGCCAGCCTGAACAGACCAGGGTTCCGGCCAAAAAACCGGCCCACAAGCGTGAAAAGCAGCTGGCTGCGGTTGGAGCACGGGAGGAAGAATCGAGGCGGCCAGCTGCAGTCCCATCGTATTGGGATCCACTGAATCCTTACACCCCCAAATGGGATCTCCCCGACATCATGGCGGACGAGTTGAAGGACTTGTATTGAATTGTGCGATGTGTAACGGACGCGGTCACGTGGAGCATGGCGCTCATGGGCAGTATGCAGTTTGGGTGCGGTGATGGACGAGTGATATGGGGCAGACTCATGGGACGATGGGTCATGGAGAGTCGAGTGCTGGATTGATTTCTTCTTGTCTTGTAATTGCACGCTATTGTGCAGGCTCTGCGCATGTCCCTATTAGCATGTGATGATGATGACCTCCCTTGTAGCATATGGTTCTTGGCATTTCCAGCCTCATGCCTTTGCTACAGTTTCAGCTTCAGCATTGCGAACGTTTTAGCATAGGCTGGCTTGGCTGTTACGGTACGCCTGTTACGGGCAGCGCCGCTGAAGATCGCCCGGGGACCTGCGTTCGCGTTGTCGTCTGTGTTGGAAACGTCCTGGAGCATGTTGACCTTGCGTGTTAAGACATTCTGCAGCTGCAAAGAAGCAGCAAAGAAAACGAAGTATCCAAAACTGTAAGTATCAAGGATTGCCAATGCCTATGTCTTCGGTGGAGATGCCAGGACTCCCAGGCTTGAGCTGCACGACTTCTTGCCACACTGGTCACGGCGCAAGCTTGCTGTACTTTGTTGACAGGTAACCATGCAGTCGTCATTGGCCAAATGTTAACCCTTGTTGACTTGCGAATTTCCGATTGAATGGCCCCCTCCCAAAATAGCACAATTTGGACCACAGAAGTACTGTACGTACAGTGGCTCAGCAGTATGTTCTCCCGTTAAGTGCGGCCAAGGCATTAGGAAGGGATTGCCGCAAGAGATAGGGGTGAGCACAGCGTCCATCGAACGCTGGGCGTGCAATATTCCAAAAATGTACTTCCTAACAGAGATGTGAATCAAGAACATTGCGAATGGCTTCCAGCGCTCAGTATTGCGAAAATTCGCCATGCAACTGGCGTTCAACTCAGACGCGTGCAATTGAGTTCATTTGGCAGGCACCCCGACTGCCAAGTTCCTTGGGGCGACTGCCTATACCCATGCCCCAATCCTGCACCTCGCAATCTATTCCTACCATGTCCCTATATCGGTTCAACACAGCTCTAACACACACCCAAGTGAACAAGCACTTGAATACCCAAGCGAACAAGCACGCTTTTGTTCCACCGCTCGGACGTTTCCGCGTAATGTGTGGACGCTCCAGACGCTTTTCTTAGTGCCTCGGACACTGCCAATAGCACGCTCGGACGCGCTTGGACGATTCCGAGGTGCTCGGAAACTGCGCGGACACCCCCTTTTCCCGTAGTGCTCCTTGTTAGACGATTCGCACAATGTCTCTTGCCGTATTCCCCCGCACCATGACCATCAATATAACCAGCTCAATCAGGTGACCAGCAGAGAGGGAATCCCAGACCGTGCCAGTTGAGGTTTGCGCGGACTTTCTTAAGTCCATCCTGGAAAGGTGATGCAGAGAGGCAAGCCATGTGACGGGCGCAGGGATCATCAAGTATGGATTGCTGGACAGGTCCGCTATCTTCATCCGCTTCAGGTGCATCAACGCCGGCGGTATCTCAAGCAAGTTGCAGTGGCTAAGGCACAAATACTGCAGGTTGGAAAGGGCGCTGAGGTTGTGCAAAGAGGCGGGACCGAAGCGATTGCGGCGGAGGGAAAGCAGTCGCAGTGATTGCAGGGAGCAGAGCACCTTTGGCACCGCCTTGATGCCTAAAGCATCCAGTTCCAACACCCGAAGAAGTGTCAGCCTTGTCAGGTCACTCCATTGCACGCACTGCTGCTCCACGCCGCCCCCCAGAGTCAGTACCATCAGCGACTTGCGCTGGCTGATTTCCCCCGGAATTTGCCGGAGGTGAGGGCAAGATCGCAGGTGCAGCTCTCTAAGATGGGGCAGCCTCGGTATTGCCCGCAGCCCTCCGCCTACGACATTGGTTGAATTGAGCACCAAGCGCTGCAGCATGGACAGAGCGTGGAACCCCGCCGGCAGCCCGCGCAAGCCGCAGTTTTCGATGCACAGAAGCTCCATACTTGTCAAGCTCGTCACAACTTGGGTGCCCTCTGAGGTCAGGCCGTCGTGGCTCCTCAGCATGAGGTGCCTCAATGTTCCGGCCAGCGTACTCCAGCTGCTCGGCAGATTAACAAACCCCCAACTGGCGTTGCGCTGTTCCGCACTTATGTCCAATGTCTGCAACTGTGGGAGGTGCGACAAGGGGCTAAAGTCCGTCTGCCCAGCTCTCAGGGGCGCTCTTATGCCGGTGACCACCAGGACACGCAGGTTGAGGAGGACGTCACCCAGGGCCTGCAGGCTCCTCACGCCGAGGATGTTGCTGCAGTGGCACACATACAGCTCCTCCAGTGTGCTGTGGAGGGTGGCCGTGGCAATGGCCATGGATATGGGTGCCACGTCTCGTGACCGCACCTAACAGAGGAACGAAAGGGCTGACATCGCTGCATACAAAGACAATCAAAGTTGTACGACCAACTTTGGTGCAAGCGATCACGTGTGGCGTTGGTGGACATGAGGGGCGCTGAGCTTGGTGGCTGGGCGTTTGAATCAGGGCGGAATAGGGCACGGAGTGAGCGGATCATATGCACATTAAGTGGCGCACGAAAACTGTCGCTGCATTATTCTTAATGATCTGGCCTCCGGTATTCACGCCAGCCCGTTGGTATCTTAGTAAGCCTCATCGCAACATCTTGACAGTGGATTCTTGTGGTTTTGATATCAAAACAAAGCCAACCATTCTCTGCTCGGCCGCAGCTCTCCCCCACGTCAGACTCCCATCCGCAACGCAACGGCGGCCCGAACACAGCACCCCACACCACCTCCACAGGGGCATTACTCATCTGTAAGTGTTGTTGCTCACGCTCTCGTGAAAGTGTGACGGAGGAGTCACCGCCTAGGCAAGGCAAGCACTGCGTGATGGCGTACTGACGCGCGGCTAATGACACACTGACCCACTTGGGTGACGATGCAACGCGCGGCTTGAGGACAACAACCGCCAGGCGGCCCAACTGGGGATGCCGCGGGCGCTCTCAGCACCCAGAGAGTTTGCTTCGGGTGTGCGGTAGCGAACATGCTCGCGAGCGAATTCCATGGGATAGAGGAGCCGTGCAGTTTGGGGCGCACCGCGTGGGCATAGGTGTCCTTCTGGGGTCGGAATGCCCTGTGCCGTGAGAACTTTGTGCGTTGCACATGACCGCACAGTGGCTTGTTGAGCCAGTTTGCTGCATATGCAAAATGCCTAAGCTGTTCATGGTGCTCCAGGGCGCCCACTTTTCATTCGCCGCCTGCCAGCTACGGCGCGTGCAGCAACCGCACGAGCTCCGATGGCGGCCATTGACATGCACCACGATGGCTCTGTTCCCAGCCATGACAAGCAATGACGTACCTTGAAGCTGTTCTCAAGGCGGAGGCGTCTGACGGGCCTTCCGCGCAGCCAGGCGACGACCGCGCCCACGTTCAGCCTCCTGGAGCCGACCTCCGCCTGAAAGTCGACGCCCACGTGTTCCCACAGCGATCCGGATGCGGCGCCTCTGCAGCACGCCCTCCACCGCCCGCACACAGCCGCCGCCCTCCTCCGATCAGGCAGGGGCAGCAATGCTAGTATCCTCAGAAGAACCACGTTGGGGACCTCCAGAGTTGGCGTCGACGGGCACAACCTCCGCCCCATCGTTACCCAACCCAACGTCCCGGCCGTACGCGTTTCTCCACAAGGTGCCGCAGTACCCGGCACCAGGGCGCTGCTTGCGCCCAGCTACCGCCCAGCCGCCAGCCTGGTTCCAGCACGACGGAGGGGTTGCTCGTTGACCCTCGCCCAAGCGCAACAAGGCGACCCGGAGGCCCCGCAGCCGTTTCCAAGGGCCTTGGAACGTGCGGTGAGCACTCTCCATAGCGTGCGTAGGCGACCAGCTTATGTGAGCACAGTGATTTCCGTGTGAGAATGGTGGTCCAGCCCGGCTTCGGGATGTCAGAGTCCGCCTCGCGGGAGGAGGGCGCACTGAGGGGCAATGATGAGAGGGCCCGACGCGCCCTCATGAGAACACGCCTCATTTGCCCAGGTCCACCGTGTCGACGCTCCGACCATCGGTGCCTTCAGGCACCAGAGTGAAGTCGCCCAGTCAGGGTATCCTGACTCCTCCACCGGTGGAGGACGTGGCGCCATTTGCGAAAGGGAAATTTTCAGCACGGCGCCGCCCGCAGTCGCTGTGTTTTGTGGGAGTCTGGACACGTGCTTTCAAGAAAAAGACGCAAGCACAACTGACAGAGCTGGCACGAAAGAGACATACCAAAATTTTGTCACGTGCTCTGGACACACCATGAGCAGCAGGGCATGAACTGCTTGTCGTCCAAATCCCTTGCTGCACTCCTGGCCTGAAGTTCGTGAAAGTCACCGCAGGACTGCGGTCCTGTGTCCTGTACAGCAAAATCAGGCCATAACATTATGTCAAGGCGCCTCCGCAGTGTGGATTGATGCACTTCGAATCCTGAGCCAGCCCAATGGCCCCTCGGAGGACGAGCCGAAGGAGGGAGGTGAGGGGCGATGGGGGGCCTGCCCTGATCGTTTAATCTGGCAGCCAATTAATGAGACCAATTAACTGCGCCCTTGATTCCTGGCCGCCGAGTAATTTGAGGCAGCAGTAGTCCAAGACATCAAGAAGAGCCGTTGGCAGTTTGGCGTCCTTGACAGTGGCAGGCTTCTGAGTGGGCTGAGTGGAGATGGCAATTATTCGCCCCAGGCTGTTTTGTTTCTCACCCGCCCTAACCCCCCGCAGAGAGCAAAGTTCGGCTTGATGTGGGGTGGATGAGGGAATGAAGTACGGGACCTAGGAACTGAACCAGGGCTGAATCGTGCACAATTGGTAAAGCGCAGAGCGTTTCGAGGAGACTGGCCTCACGTGATGAACAGAGCATTCAGGCGATTGAGTAGTTCGTTGATTCATCATTGGATTCATAGACTAATGGGCGATATGTAGATTTGAGGGAAATTCCAGCCGTCCGAAGCACCACACGACTTTGCGAATCCAAGTATCCCGCAGTTGCCTGGATGTCATGCTCCGTACGAACACTACAACAATTCCCGATACTCTATGAACATGCATGCTTTTGTGCTGCTTACACGGGCATCTGGGGACGAGAACAAGAGATTGCAAATTCAGACGGAGACTGCGGCTCGTCTGGTTGGAGCATAGGTTGGGCAGCCTCCATTCCTTACAGCATTTGGATCAGCAGGGATGTGCAAACAAATGCGTCAGCAAATCAACAGCAAATCTAGTTTCAAACAACGATTCCGTTGGGGACACATCCATGATTTTGGTAAGAGGCTCATGGCCGATGTTGTGTCAGACACCTTGAAAATCCATTCCAGCAATTTGCCCACACACGTCGCAGGGACTCTAGCTGGTCTGACTCACCAAACTCGCGCTGCAGCTAGCGTTGCTGATTCCTCAAAAAACCTGTTGCGAGCGAGGCGGCACATCATATTCCAGAGCCAATGGTGTAAAATGAATGATCTTTAGGAGCTGACGCGCATCGTGTACATCCTGTGCAGCATCGGTCCAAGAATCGCAGCACCTTCTTCAGTATGTTTGGTCGTGACATGCAAATGACCCATCTCAATCCCGCAGGTCTATTGCGTCGATCCATTCGCATGGATCGGTGCATCCACCAACCCATCAGCTGCACCCAGCCAACCACGCAATCCAATGAAGAAGTTCGATATTATGAGAAGGCAGCTGCAGCACTACACGCCGTCCACCGCGACTGGTGCGTGTTTGACAGTCCACGAACAACGTCTTTGGAGACACTGATGCAGATGCAGTTTTGAAAATACCGTGGTCTTGTTAGTATCTCTGCCGCTTCCCCATTCCTTCAGGCTCGCTGGCGCATCGATCGGCCTCGGATGTCTTGGGCAATTGAGATACGGGGATGCCACCACCTAAAGGTCCCAGATCCTAATCTCTTAGATCCCAAGCGGCGAAGGTATCAGCTCGCCTACAATAGGAGATCCGGCATGTCGGGCGCACTATAGCGCCTCTCATGGTAATGGAGATTGTAATTGGTACGCTTTCCGCACGCGTACTGCATGATGGAACCTGGGATGAAATATTCCAATGCCCGTCGGCAGCGAGGATATTCGTGGATTGTACGTGGCAAACAGCCCATGGAACAGCCTCTACCTTTTCAATCGTCGAGTTTGGAACCTTGGCAAAAGGGACAATCTTGTGACTCTCCGACAGCTTGGACAGTGGTCACGCGCAAACATGCATATGCCACTCGTTGTGAGAAAATTCAGATGCTCAATGGAAGTCAAAGTGGTTGGCGTCGCAACCACAACGCTACACACAGGCAGGTGCTTATTCCATCCAGCGGTCCATCAGAGTGCAAGACAAACGCTGCCATGCTGCCCCAGAATACCAATTCCCATTGCACGACATCTGGCCTGAGACAAGGACACCTTCCCGTCCACAGGCCACCTGTGGATTCCGCAATGTTCCCTGTCAGCGCGAAAGCAAGCATCGGCACACCTAGCCAGCATTCCGTCGAGCATTGCAGCCCAACATCGCCTCCTGAATGCAAGAGCACCGGTGAGTCAAGTGTTGCCACCTGCAATCAAGTAGCGCTGACAATAGCCCCACCCCTGCTCCACCTCCACGCAGTCCCCTCAACATACTGTAGAGATGCAGAGGACTGAGTAAGCGCCTCCAGACCCCCCAGGTGACCAAGTCGCAGAAGCTGGCATTCAAATACTGAAGCCGCGGCATGAGGCTGATCGCAGACAACAAGCATTCAAATACTGAAGCCGCGGCATGAGGCTGATCGACAACAAGCCGGCATCAGTGACACCTTCGCAGAAAGACATCTCTAGATGTGTCAGCGAAGCTGCGCATGGCATGTGCTCCAGGGCTTTGTCCGACGGCCAGCAGGCGCCAATGTTGAGGTGCGTGAGGGCGGTGAGCTTGGCGACGAAGCCCAGGTAGACCCCCACGCGGCAGCTGTAGAACAGGTCCAAATGGCGCAGGTCCTTGAGGGGCGACAGGACCCGTAGGCCCCACCCCGTGAGGCAGACGCAGTACCGCAGGCTCAGGCTGGATAGCGACCCCAGGGCGCACAGCAACCCCAGGTGCTTGTCCACAATGCGTGTGCGGGAAAGGTCAAGGTGCGTCACGCCCGACAACGCCCCAAGGCCGACCAGCCCGACGTCTGAGATGGCCCCCGCGCGTGCCAGGCTCAGATACCTGATCGCCGACGGCGCCCCAATAATGTCTGCGCAGCTGTCGACGCTTGCCAATGAATGGCACAGATTGAGGTATTCCAGCCGCGTGAGGGACGCCAGGGGCGACAAGGCGGCGCACGGCGCCGGCTGGGGCTCTGCCATTCCGAGTCCGGTGAACAGGCAGCTCTTCAGGGTTAACTGGGCCAACGACTTGATGGACCCTAGGGCCCGCATGGCGTCCGAGTCCAGGCAACTGCACCGCTGCAGCCTCAGCGTGGTGAGGCTGTTCAGCTTTGACAGGCCCTGCAGACCAGCGCTCGAGGTGCCGTAGCTGTGGTCCTCGCTGTGGCCAAAGTACACGTCCAGGTGGCGCAGGTTGGTGAGCTGGGCCGCCGAGTACAGAAGGGCGTCAGGGATGCCCTTCCATCGAGTGGAGCCGCCGATCAAGGTCAAATCCCGCAGCTGCACTAGCTTTCCCAGGTCCGAACAGTCATGCAACAGAAATCCAGCCCCTTGGAGCGTGATGGCCTGTGCGGCGGGGAAACGACGATTGACGAGCGAGAAGACTTCGGCGATTCCCAAACCGCTGGGCTTCAGCCTCCTCACGTAGGCATCAGCCGCACTCCGTAGGCCCTGTGACGCGCTCCTCATGCCCAACAGGAGGCGCCTCCTGTCTACGGCGTGGCGGCACTTGGCCATGATGGATGGCAGCAGGTCCTCCAGCAGTCGGTCCCAGTTCGGCTGCGCCCGCGCCGCTCCAGAGGCCGAATTCGACATGCTTGACATCAAATTGGAAGGGCCTGTGTCGCACGGATCATGCATGTAGTCAGTGGGATGCACAAGTCGCTGAGGCCTGTCGAAAGCCAGTGATTCACAAGTATCGATTAACCAACCATTTTTTGGAAAAGTGCGCTGCTTGCCTGCCGCTTTGTCTCGTCGGTGACCAAAATGCCGCGTGAAATGCCGGCATGTCACTCTACGGCTTGTCGAAACGTGCCAGTTGACCACGCCCACAGAGAAAGCGCGCATTCAATTTACAACTACACGGCGCTCCGCTGCGGATGGAGTGCATGGGTAGCAAGCTGTCCCTAGGGCGAGCCAGAGGCGCATGGGGTGCCAGCCCGGTACACCTGACGGCACATTCGAATGCATCAAGCGCAACCCTGGCGGTCCAATGGCCTTCCGTGCCGGCTGCCCTCCTCAGTGAGGAGGCCTCACAACAGAGCACCAATCCCTACATCGGTTGATTGGACACGAGGCTATAAGCCTGTGGGCCTTGTGCTCTTCGCAACGACCGCGTTTGCCGATCGAACTTAATGCCGGACACGGCGCGCGAAGCCACTCTTCGCAAGGAAACGACGCAATCAAACCCCAGCGGCTGCCTTGTCTGAAGCGCTGCTGCCGCATGGTGCCCAAGACCTGAACCAGTTGGCAGCTGGACCACCTCCCATCAGCAGTTGAACTGTTTCCACGAAGTGCGGAAGCCAAGGGACGTGCTGGGGCCGTCAATTCGCCCAAACACGCGGCGGCCGCCGCACTTGCGCAGATCGATCCAGAAGAATTAAAGGGATGGGATCCAGCGGTGCCTCGGCTGTGCCGCGCCGAAGGCGTCTTCCCAGAGCAATTCACAGGTGGCCATTTGGAAAGACGATGGGACGCACCGCAAAACCTTGCTTGCTGATGGTTCGCTCGGGGCTCTTCCGTTCGCCGTCGCCACGCGGGATGAAGCGCTCCAACTCGCTGGCTGCCCTGGAGCCGTCGAGGCGCCGTCCCCAGGCGCCAAGCCACACAACGCGACGACGCGCCGCGGAGACAGCGAGCGCGCCGCTTTTGGGAGGCAAGGTGCGAAGAGGGGGGAGAAGCCACACTGTTGATGGCGTGAAATTGTCGTTGATCAAGGGGATTACTCGATAACGGTCGTCCCGAGCAGCGGAAATTAACGCGCGTGCTCAGGCCACCAATGCACCCAAACATGCGCCACCCAGCGGCCTTGCGCCGATCGATCCAGAAGAACCAAAGGGATGGGATCCAGCGGTGCCTCGGCTGTGCCGCTCCGAAGGGCTTCTTCCCAGAGCAATTCACATATGACCACCTGGGAAGATTGGGCCCGCACCCCGCCCTAGCTGACAGTAGGGGAAAACAGCCTTTCGGCGATGCCAGCTGCGAATGCCATTACAGCATAAATTGATGCCATCACAGTTGCTTGATGCCATCGTATTTATTGCGATGGCGCCCACTGAGCGTTCAAAGGCATGGCAGTGGGTATAAACAAAAGGTGTTTTCTGCAGGTGTGATGGGTCGCCCAGGGCTCTTTCCGTTCGCCGAAGCCATACGGCGCGACGGCAGGGGCAGGCAATTGCGACCGTGTCGCTGTTGAGAGGCAATGTGGGAAAAGTGGAGGGAAGCCACGTTATTGAAGGGATGGAATTGTCGATTGATTACAGGGACCTCTGAACTACCTGAAGATGCGTCTGTCGTTCCCATGGCTAGGTAGGAGCTTTCCTTCCCCGCCCTCAAGGCGTTGAGTTCGCCATGGCCAGCCCCATGCTGATGTGGGCCCATCCATCATCATGATCATGGTGCATCAGCATGTGGTCCTGTACCACTGTGCTTGAGGAGGCCAACACTTTGAGAGTGTTGCGGAATTCACATTACCTCTTTCGTAGCAATACTGCAAATGGGGAGTGAAAAAACTCTTGTCCAATTATGCCACAAGGATCACGATTTCATATATACTTCCTCCGTCCCATATTAAAAGTCATCTGTTTGAAGTACAAAATTCGTTGTAAAGAAAGCTTCAAAAGTACAAAACAAGGTCAGAATCAGAAAAATTGGGTCCCAAAACCCTTAACTACCAATTATTGAGGGAAAAAGTTTAGTCCCACTCCTTGAAGGGCACCCTTGAAATTGCCCTTGGACTCGGAAAAAAAATTTGCGCGCCGATTCCGGTTCCGCTGGATATCCACACGGTTCTGGGTCACTCCCGTCCCGGGCAACCAAGGGGATGGCTTTGCCATTGCCGCGGTGAAAGGCAACACCCCTTGCGTGGAATAGCGCTGGTCCAACACGGCCGACGGTATTTGGATCGTCGTTGCCAAAGGTCATCGTCGTAACGTCAACGATGCCAGAAATCGCTGCGATCCTAGATCCGAGATGCAAGGACAACAAGCTTTCGTGCAAAATGTCGGTAAGGGGGTCACGAAAAACAACAAAACGTGCATTTTGCGCACAGGCGGAATTGAAGAAAAATGCCACAACAGCAAACCTGCGCAGAAACAAGCCATTTTTGGGTCACCCAACGCACATGGGAAACCACGATGTTGCGCACAAACAAAATCAAGTTGGTGCTGGCCAATGACACCCACAACCACCTCACGATCAATCCATGTGACCCACGAGTCGAGGGTGCCACATGGCCTTTGCAGCAACAATTACAATTGGTGTTGCACGCAAAGGAAATTACAAGTTGCTAGGTCTAGAAATGGCCCCTCCCCCGTCTAGCACATTTCATCCCAACGCTCCAGCTCCGCTAAGAGACGCCGTTTGTACTGGGGGTGGATGTACCCCCTCCTAGCTCCATTGGCCTCCAACCAAACGTCACAAATGATGTTGTCGGAGGACACCTCCCCCTGTATTTGCCGCCCTTCCACCCAGCGCCCGTTGACTTGGGCATCGTCCGAGGCGTCGAAGCGGAGGGTCCCCAAGTTGTAGGGGGGCTGGGGCTCGAACTCGCACTCGTAATACGCGACGGTGAACACTTTCACCGCCGCGGGCCCACACCCCTCTGTGGCCCTGGCCCCCTTAACAATGGCGACGTCAAAGCGCCGGCCCCATTCCTTGGCGTCGGCGTCGGACATGGCGATGGCCACCTGGTGGCCGGCCTCTATGTCCCGCGCGGCGTCGAAGGGGATGTACTCTCTGTCGTTGGGGAGCGCGGAGAGGTGCCCGAACAGCAGGGGGCGCTCCCCGGGCGCCGGGCCTACGTCCCTGCACATTGCACCAACGGCGGGATGGTGAAGGCACCATGGCAAGGGAGGGGGGGGGGGAATCATCGCGGGCGGATGGAGCGTTGCGCGCGGATGCGCGCGTACCTTGCGACGGGGGCAGGGACGCTGGAGGCGGTGGTGGGCGCGCTCCCGGCCGCAGCGGAGGGGGCAGCGAGCGAGGCGGGGGACAAGCTGTCCAGCCGCAGGGTGGCCCCCTCGTCGATGGCGAACGTGGGTCTGCCACTCCCGTCCAGTGGGAATGTGCGCTCGTGCGAGGCAATGAAGGCCTCCCACCAGCGCACGGCCCCGGCCATCCGGCGGAGCTTGCGTTGTTTGATGTCCTCCGCGGCGGCGGGGTCCCCACACACGTCGAGTTGGCGCCTCCACCTGGCGAGCTTCACGAGGACCCTCTTCTTGACGTCCTCAAAGTCTTGAAGTGCGGCCCGTGGCTCCCAGCGCAGGTCGGCGAACCTCGGGGCGGGTTTCCCCGGGACGAACACCGGCCACCCGCGGCCGTCGGGCGTGCCCACCCAGGGGCAGTCCTCCCTGTCGTGCTCGCGGGCGTACACGACGGGCACCCCCCCCTCCAAGACGAACTTGAACGAGTGGAAGCACCTGCCCAAAGGAGCACCCCGCAGTCAAGCACCGTCGAGTCGAGAGGGCGTCACTGTGGCCGACGCCGTGCGCCTGGGGACCAAGCCGCAGGAAGCGCACCGGAAAGTCAAACAAAAATCGAGGATTCCAGCCGATGATCGCTAGGGTTTGCGCGCGCCCAGCGCGCAAACCCTCATTGGGTGCCACTAGGTTTCTCTGTCAGCAACAGACACCAAGCGCATCCGCGATTGGGAGAAGAGGAGGATGGTGCGGATGCCATGACTGCGGGCAGGGGCCAAATCCCACCAGCCCAACGAAGTCGCGCAACGCCCCCGACAAAGAGAGCAGCAGACCCGGCGACGGATGGAAGGCCCAACCCGCAATCCGAGTTGCGGGGTGGGGCAATCGGGGGAGAAAACAGCATTGCGCAGGCTGGATTGAGGCGGTGCAGGGAACCAAGGCGCGCGCTAAAGGAGCAACTTTGCACTTGCGCGCGCGACGCGCGCAAACGCAGGCCAGTTCCACACTCGAAAAGGTGCGGACAGGAGAGGTCGTCCGTGTCGGCCACTGCAAGCTCACCTTTTGTTGTCCCGCCCCGTTCCAAGGCCTCTGAAGGTGTGCATCCGGACGCCCGCATCCCCCTCCTCGCCGTCGTCGTCCTCCTCCTCGACACCCCGCCGGCGGTCGCGCTTGTACCTAAGGAGGCGCCTGAAGTCGGCCACACGGTCCACCCGTGTGTTCACCTTGCGCGAACTCGCCACGCTCGCGTGCTCCCTCCACGCCCGGTGCGCCACGCTCATTAGGTCCTCCAGGCACAGCGCCCCCTCACGGTTGATGGCGGAGGCCACAAGGCTGAACGTGGCATCTATCTCCTGGTGCGTGTGACCCACCGGCAAAAAAAAGACGCGCACCTCCCTGAACACCCGCTCCCCCACCAGCATGGCGCAGAACCCGAGGAGGTAGTGGTTCTTGTTGTCCTTCGCCGTGTTGTCCATCTGGACGTGCAGCACGGGGGGCAGGCCAAGGCGGGGGGGCAGGAGCCCGGGCGCGGCTGCGTCGCAGCGGGTGACGTCCCTGATCATCTTGCAGAGGCAGGTGAGCGTCAGGTTGCTGGATGCCGCCCACTCCGGGAACGACCAGAACCCCCACCACCCGTGGCCGTAGGCAATCCCGCCCAGCAGCTTGGTGGTCAGGGGCAGCCCCACCTCGTCCGCCTTGCTCTTGGCCAACTCGTGGGGTATTGCCGTTTTTGCCTGGTCCATGCCGTCTACATTCAGGTACAGGACCTCCTCGGGGTGGTCG